>LJIJ01002233.1:0-29621 GCA_001718145.1 Orchesella cincta
ACCGAGACCAACGAACCAAGCACTATTTACTAACTTCAGCTGCTCCAAAATTTCTACTCGTCTAGCAGCTGCCAGGAAGATCTCAATTCGTAAAACCGTACGAAGCACGGGAAGCAGAACAGATCAGAGTTGATTGAAACAAGCCGCTGAGGCGACAATCTCGCCAAGATTGCAGCATCATTTCTACAGCTTCCAAAGAGAAACGAGTACCGTGATTTCATTTAAAAGCAAGAAAAATCCAAAGTGGAACGCGAAGAGCATCAATTCAGGCGACCTCATTTTCAAGGCGAGTTAACGAATCCAAAGACGACGGAGAAAAATTATCACAAGTCATTTCGGCAGCGGAAACCTAAAGAAAAGTAGAAGATCCTTGTCCCATACGCTTCGTGTCCAGTTTCAATTCCACATTCAATGACGCGAAATTTGCGTTTGTTGGAGCGAGAGAACGATTCCGAGTGGTTAGAATGGAGCAGCTCTGAGGACGAAACTCAAGATGAGGCGGCCGAAAGACATGGAGAAAGCGAAGAAGAAGTTCAATAAAAGAAATTCCAATTCAAAAGGATCTCCAGATCTTCATGGAATTCAACAAGGGTGCTGATAAAATCGTCATATAATGGGACTCAATCTATACACCAAAGTTGTTACGAAGCAAATCAATGCATTCAGGTCAAGTGGGTTCCGCAGATCGAGAGAATGTATCGGAGTGTGCCTTATACGCGCTAGTGTTTTTTCATGACTACTTTGGCCATATTTTTACTCACTGATAACCATTTTCGGATATGATACGCCGCCTCTGACACTCAATAAATACAAAGCTTTTTATTTTAATGAAAATTGTAATGCAAAGTCAAAGTCACGCTGCTTCTTCATGATTCTAGCAAACAGTCAAACTGGATTTTCGCCCACCATTTTTGGAAAGTTGCTTTCTAATGTTGCTTACTCTGTTCATGAGCATTTGGCGTGTCTTGCATTCTGGAGTTGGGTGTTAGTCACGAATTTTACAGGCAGATGATTGCGTTGATCTTATCACTTTTCCGTTTTTGAATCAGTTCCACCTAGCCACATTGAAATGTTCAAGCTGATATTTTTATATTCTATACTATTTGCTGCGTATATACCAACACCTTCCAATTTGTAGGGATTCTTGTAGCCCTCGATTCGCAATGCCACAGTTGTGCTGTTTTGAATTTGCAGAATTTGAATTTGGTAAATGAAGAATTAGTTAGTACTCGCTCATGAACGACAAGAAAATTATAGTTTTACATGATTTAAAAAATTTATTACAATAGTCAATGTTACATGAAGATAAAGAACATGTTTACTAATATGTATCACAGCATTTACAAAACAAGAATAACAAAATCGTGACTAGAAACAAATTTAACAGTTTGAACAAAATAAAATGCTAATTTGAATAGTTAAAACCGAATTCTTCCGTTGAGGTCGATGACGGCCAAGTATCGCAGGTAGTCAGGTAGAGTGAGAGGTCCATTGGCAGCTCGAATGTAATTCGTTGAGAACCCTTCGACTTTCGGTTCCATCCTTCCGGAATTTCCTGAGAGATTGGTTGCGGCTGGTCGCAGACGAAGAGGTTTCCTTCAGAGTCCACGTCAAGTCCAGAAGGTCGGTTGAATCTCCCGTTGTATTGAGTCGGAAGAAGTTTTGCTTAACGTCCTTCGAAACAGGTCCAGTTTAAAGATGCAGTGGTGTTGAAGTCTGAGATGTACAAAGCGTCACCTAAAACAAATAATATACAATTCCGTTAATGAAGGTTTTAAATCAGCCAACAACAAGTAATGTCTAAAAAGATTTCAAGAAAAAATTAGCATGAAAGTTATAAATTACCGGTTTGGTCGAAGGCGAGCCCTCTCGTTGGTGTTAACTTGCTTCCTTCAGTGGTAGTTGGTTTGCGGTCTTCTGCTAGAGATGGAAAGACATCAAAGTGTTCCAGGTAGAGTCCTTCCTTGGTGAAGAATTGGACCCGAGCGTTGCGGCTGTCAGCGACGGCGACCAACGGAACATCCTTCCTTGTTGAGTATCGCATGCCCCATGGAAAAGAAGTTGTCCAGCGTTGTTTCCTCTTGATCCAAACCGGGAAGCGAAATTGTCCAGTTGTGCGTTGAAGACTTGAACTCGGTGGTTGTCCTTGTCCGTGATGTACAGACAATCGGTTTCCGCATCAAAAGCCAAGGCAGTTGGTCGGTTGAAGTTGCGCAGGTTGAGATCCAGCGTCCTCCGAGTTGAGATTGAAACGAGCATCAGGTCCAAGAAGATCACCACGTTGTATTCCCGGTCCGCAACATAGATCTGTAAATGGAAGGAATAAAAGGAACAGAATGTTAATATAAGTCAAATATTAGAATATAATTGGCATTTACAGAGAAGCAGATTAAATACCTGTTCAGTTTTGGAGTTTACAGCAATTCCATAAGGCTTCCTAGTATACATCGTCCTTGGAGGCAGCAGAAGGTGATCCGAATTCCCGGTCGAAAGGATGATGTGGCTGTCGTCTGGTCCAATTCGTTCCACGTCCACGGTCACAACAGTTCTCGTCTTGGGGATCGTCTGACTTCCTGAAAAACAAGAAAAAGAAAAGTTGGAATTAGAGATTGGCTGGTTAACATTTACATCCGTGTCATTCCGAATGGGTGCAGAAGGAAATTTCCAAATGTTGTTGAGTAGGCTGCAGCAATGGTCGATATCCGTGGTAGTGGTGATGTCCTTGAAGTCCAAGAGTCGTGCTGCCCGAGTCTGCGCAAAATCCGGAAGTTGAAGAGCCATTTTCGGAGGTGACGCTGGAAGGAGTGATCCCTGCAAGAAAAGAGAAAAATCATTTTTAATGTACAGCTGTAATAATAAAATCCAAATCTGACCGATCATGTTTCATCATTTTATCTGATATCTGGAGGTAAACTTACAGCATACGAAAGCCGTCGGAGTTGTTCCTGAACGGTGGTCTGGTCTTCGTCCATCAGTGCAACTAAGGATGAGGTGGCTTCCATCTTGAGAGCTCCAGTAGTCCAAGTAGCTTAGGAAGATTCCAAGGTTGAGCAGCAGCAGCAGTGGAGAGTCCAAGGGTTTTAGAGTTGAATCCAAAGAGAGCAGTTTAGTAGAGTGTTGTTATCCTGAAAGGTCCAAGAAAACTGATAATTTGCAGCTCGTCGCTGCCCTTTTTATACTCCAACAGCCTCATTTACCAATACACTTTGAATCACGTACTCCACTTTTAACAAACCTTTCACTTATAGTTTAGTGCTAACTAATAGTTTATGTTCGTTAAAATGATTGGCCAAGCTAAGTACAGAGTAATCCCTGCCAACAGTATAGAAGAAAAAGAAAGAAAGGTGAAGTGAAAATCACGGAGTGAAGTGCTACTTATGCTATGGTCAGCTCACCTTCGGGTACTTGCGTGAGAGAAAGGATTAGCTGCGCTCGGTGCTCGCTCCCTAGTCTCTGCTTTGCACACTACAGAGCATTAATCTAATTTAGGTACCTGCTGCAATTCCTGCATCGCTCTTTGACACCTGTACATTTTAACTCACTTGTGCTTTCATAAAAGTTACTACTTATATTACAAACATTTCGCCAGTCACCCTTTACAGTTTTTTTGTATAGGTTAAAACTGCTACCAAATACGAACAGTTAACAATAGGTATGTATTTCATTTATCTGAAATTTTCTTTTGATCGGTTTTTTCAAGTTCAAGCGGTAGCAACAAATAAAAACAAAGCATAAAAGGAATCAAAAGGTTTAGTATTTTTATGTGTTTTTGTAGAAAGCCGGAACTCAATTTAGTTTGCAGAAACCCTAATTGAATTAAGCATCTCAACGTTTATGCTTTTCATCCTCGTACCACCCTGTTGCTTTTATAACAAATAAAACAGAAAGGTGACGGAAAACTCAATGAAAAATATTAACGGTAAAAAATAGTAAAAATAGTATATCCAACGCACGCACAAATAATACATTACATCTCATTTTTTTAAAACCTGGAACCTATAATTATATATGAGTAATGTAGTTAAAGGCAAAAAAGAAAACCAAACTGCCTTTTCTGACTGCGATTGCCTACAAATAACCAATAAAACATACTAATCAATATCAGCCGTGACTTCAAGGTGATGCTATATTTCACTATATGGTTTTCAGTTGAGCAATCATGAAACTTAATTGATTGCATATTTTTAGATTTGTAGCCGTTAGTTTTACGCATTTTAGTTTCGTTGGTATTACCACTATAATAACTGACTGTTTGGTTTTCTTTTGCTTTAACTACATTACTCATATATATTATAGGTTCCAGGTTTTTAAAAAAATGAGAATGTAATGTATTATTGTGCGTGCTGTGGATATACTATTTTTACTATTTTTTACCGTTAATATTTTTCATTGAGTTTCCGTCGCCTCCTGTTTTATTTGTTAAAAAAGCAACAGAGTGGTGAGAGGATGAAAATGCATAAAAGTTGAGATGCTTAATTCAATTAGGGTTCTGCAAACTAAAATTGAGTTCCGGCTTTCTACAAAAACACATAAAATACTAAACCTTTTGATTTCCTTTTATGCTTTGTTTTATTGTTGCTACGCTTGAACTTGAAAAACCGCATCAAAAGAAAATTTCAGATAATGAAATACATACCTATTGTTAACTGTTCGTATTTGGTAAGCAGGTTTTAACCTATACAAAAAAACTGTAAAGGGTGACTGGCGAATGTTTGTAAATATAAGTAGTAACTTTTATGAAAGCACAAGTTGAGTTAAAATGTACAGGTGTGCAAAGAGCGATGCAGGAATTGCAGCAGGTACCTAAATTAGATTAATGCTCTGTAGTGTGCAAAGCAGAGACTAGGGAGCGAGCACCGAGCGCAGCTAATCCTTTCTCTCACGCAAGTACCCGAAGGTGAGCTGACCATAGCATAAGTAGCACTTCACTCCGTGCCATTTCACTTCACCTTTCTTTCTTTTTTCTTCTATACTGTTGCAGGGATTACTCTGTACTTAGCTTGGCCAATCATTTTAACGAACATAAAACTATTAGTAGCACTAAACTATAAGTGAAAGGTTTGTTAAAAGTGGAGTACGTGATTCAAAGTGTATTGGTAAATGAGGCTGTTGGAGTATAAAAAGGGGCAGCGACGAGCTGCAAATTATCAGTTTTCTTTGGACCTTCTCAGGATAAACAACACTCTACTAAACTGCTCTCTTGATTCAACTCTAAAACCCTTGGACTCTCCACTGCTGCTGCTGCTCAACCTTGGAATCTTGCTAGCTACTTGGACTACTGGAGCTCTCAAGATGGAAGCCACCTCATCCTTAGTTGCACTGATGGACGAAGACCAGACCACCGTTCAGGAACACCTCCGACGACTTTCGTATGCTGTAAGTTTACATTCAGATATCAGATAAAATGATGAAACATGTCGGATTTGGATTTTATTATTACAGCTGCTACATTAAAAATGATTTTTCTCTTTTCTTGCAGGGATCACTCCTTCCAGCGTCACCTTCCGAAAATGGCTCTTCAACTTCCGGATTTTGCGCAGACTCGGGCAGCACGACCTCTTGGACTTCAAGGACATCACCACTACCCACGGATATCGACCATTGCTGCAGCCTACTCAACAACATTTGGAAATTTCCTTCTCCATCCATTCGAAATGACACGGATGTAAATGTTAACCAGCCAATCTCTAATTCCAACTTTTCTTTTTCTTGTTTTTCAGGAAGTCAGACGATCCCCAAGACGAGAACTGTTGTGACCGTGGACGTGGAACGAATTGGACCAGACGACAAGCCACATCATCCTTTCGACCGGGAATTCGGATCACCTTCTGCTGCTCCAAGGACGATGTATACTAGGAAGCCTTATGGAATTGCTGTAAACTCCAAAACTGAACAGGTATTTAATCTGCTTCTCCTGTAAATGCAATTATATTCTAATATTTGACTTATATTAACATTCTGTTCCTTTTATTCCTTCATTTACAGATCTATGTTGCGGACCGGGAATACAACGTGGTGATCATTCTTGGACCTGATGGCTCGTTTCAATCTCAACTCGGAGGACCTGGATCTCAACCTGGCAACTTCAACCGACCAACTGCCTTGGCTTTTGATGCGGAAACCGATTGTCTGTACATCACGGACAAGGACAACCACCGAGTTCAAGTCTTCAACGCCACAACTGGACAATTTCTCTTCCGGTTTGGATCAAGAGGAAACAACGCTGGACAACTTCTTTTTCCATGGGGCATCGCGATACTCAACAAGGAAGGATGTTCGTTGGTCGCCGTCGCTGACAGCCGCAACGCTCGGGTCCAATTCTTCCAAGGAAGGACTCTACCTGGAACACTTTGATGTCTTTCCATCTCTAGCAGAAGACCGCAAACCAACTACCACTGGAAGGAAGCAAGTTAAACACCAACCGAGAGGGCTCGCCTTCGACCAAACCGGTAATTTATAACTTTCATGCTTAATTTTTTCTTGAAATCTTTTTAGACATTACTTGTTGTTTGCTGATTTAAAACCTTCATTAACGGAATTGTATATTATTTGTTTTAGGTGACGCTTTGTACATCTCAGACTTCAACCACCACTGCATCTTTAAACTGGACCTGTTTCGAAGGACGTTAAGCAAACTTCTTCCGACTCAATACAACCGGAGATTCAACCGACCTTCTGGACTTGACGTGGACTCTGAAGGAAACCTCTTCGTCTGCGACCAGCGCAACCAATCTCTCAGGAAATTCCGGAAGGATGGAACCGAAGTCGAAGGGTTTCTCAACGGAATTACATTCGAGCTGCCAATGGACCTCTCACTCTACCCTGGACTACCTGGATACTTGGCCGTCATCGACCTCAACGGAAGAATTCGCGTTTTAAACTATTCAAATTAGCATTTTTATTTTGTTCAAACTGTAAATTTGTTTCTAGTCACGATTTTTGTTAATTCTTGTTTTGTAAAATGCTGTGATACATATTATGTAAACATGTTCTTTTGTCTTTCATGTAACATTGACTATTGTAATAAATATTTTAAATCATGTAAAACTATAATTTTCTTGTCGTTCATGAGCAGTACTAACTAATTCTTCATTTACCAAATTCAAATTCTGCAAATTCAAAACAGCACAAACTGTGGCATGCGAATCGAGGGCTACAAGAATCCTACAAATTGGAAGGTGTTGGGTATATACGCAGCAATAGTATAGAATATAAATATCAGCTTGAACATTTCAATTTGCTATTGGAACATGATTCAAAAACGGAAAACTGAAAAGACATCAACGCAATCATCTGCTGTAAAATTCGGTGTACTGAACACCCAACTCCAGAATGCAAGACACCGCCCAAATGCTCATGAACAGAGTAAGCAACATTAGAAAGCAACTTTCCAAAAAATGTTGGGCGAAATCCAGTTTGACTAGTTTGCTAGAATCATGAAGAAGCAGGTGACTTTGACTTTGCATTACAATTTTCATTAAAATAAAAGCTTTGTATTTATTGAGTGTCAGAGGGCGGCGTATCATATCCGAAAATGGTTATCAGTGAGTAAAATATGGCCAAAGTAGTCATGAAAAACACTAGCGCGTTAAGGCACACTCCGATACATTCTCTCGATCTGGGAACCCACTTGACCTGAATGCATTGATTGCTTCGTACAACTTTGGTGTATAGATTGAGTCCCATTATATGGTTGATTTTATCCAGCACCCTTGTTGATTCCATGAAGATCTGGAGATCCTTTTGAATTGGAATTTCTTTTATTGAACTCTTCTTCGCTTTCTCCATGTCTTCGGCGCCCTCATCTTGAGTTTCGTCCTCAGAGCTGCTCCATTCTAACCACTCGGAATCTTTCTCTCGCTCCAACAAACGCAAAATTTCGACGTCATTGAATGTGGAAATTGAAACTGGACCACGAAGCGTATGGGACAAGGATCTTCTACTTTTCTTAGGTTTCCGCTGCCGAAATGACTTGTGATGATTTTCTCCGTCGTCTTTGGGGATTTCGTTAAACTCGCTTGAAAATGAGGTCGCCTGAATTGGATGCTCTTCGCCGTCCACTTTGGATTCTTTCTTGCTTTTAAATGAAACCACTGTACTTCGTTTCTCTTTGGAGTGAGAATGATGCTTGCCAATCTTGGGAGGATGTGTCGCCTCAGGGCTTGTTTCATCAACTCTGTCTGGTTCTGCTTCCCGTCGCTTCGTAGCGGTTTTACGATGAGATCTTCCTGGAGCTGTAGAAGTAGAAATTTTGGAAGCAGCTGAAGTAGTAAATAGTGCTTGGTTCGTTGGTCTCGGTCGTCGTTTCATTTGACGTCGCTGATTCCGGAACACTTGAGGAGGAATACTTGGAAAGTCGCTTCTCATCATCGCTGTCACTCTCACCACCTCCGCCAGATTTGAGCTTTTTTCCCGAACCTTTTCTGCTACCTTGGACTGGTTTATCTTCAGAATCCTTACCACCACCGGTATTGCCGGGAGCTTGAGTTGTTCTTCGTTTACTTTTACCACCACCAGCATGCTGTCGGCCGAAATTCCAGAATCTTTGGCCAGTCTATGGATCCTGAGCTGGAAGCAGAATCGGTTAAACAGTTTCTTCAACTCTTCCAGGACAGGAGGTTCCTCGTGTACAAAATTCAGCTTGGACACCGAGCCTTTCATTTGAACCACTCTTGATTTCGCGTCACCACCAGAGGCCTCCCAATCAACTTCATCTTCACTTTGACTAGCTTTTGGTCTGGTTCCTTGAACAATTCCCACTTCATGCTTCAACAATGCTCGTAACTTGAACTGAGAAGCGGTATCAAAAGATTCAAAGTAAACTCCGGTTCCCAACTCAGACATTGCGTTCGACATATAACAGTAATATATCCAAGAAATATTATATCGTTTAGTAGTTTAGCAACTTTTGTCTCACAGCTACTTGAATAGCATACAAATTTATCGTCAAATTCAATCATACGAAGTCGGTTACCTCTTTCAAGCTTCAAATCTAGCGCAGCTAATAATATAATTTAAAAAATGCATAATTACTTTAATTGTTAGTATCAAGGCAACCCATATTAAATATATTCATTTTTACGAATAACAGTGAATTATACAAAGCAAAAGTTCAATATTCAACATTTTAAAAGAATTTGTAAAAGGTAGCCTTGAATTTATGCATGTAATGATAAACACAGTTTAAAATAAATTGTCGAAGTCGAAGAATTCACTTGTGCGCTTGTGCAACTTGTGCAAAATCAAAAAATTACTTGTGCACTTTAGTAACTCCCCAACATTCCTATCCACTTAAATTGAGTTATGTATGCGTGCTTCTATATTGCCGACTCAAAGAGATAACGCATAGGCTCATGCTCATTATAACTCATTTGCATTACAATGTAAAGGGAATGGCCTACAGGTATCGGCTTGCTGCACACATCTCATTTTTTATTGTTTGATTTGATTTGATGCCAAAAACAAGATACAGCTTGTTTACTCTGTTCATTCAGTTCTTAAACATGGGCTTCACAACGTGGATTATAATGAGATCTATGGTGCAATGTTGGGAAGTATGTAAAGCAGCTTTACGTTTAGCTTTTAAATAGCTTTTTTGGTTTCCATTGTGCATAACTAAAAATTAATTGTGAAAAATTCTTGCGTATTAAATTGAATATTGCTCTGGACTACTCCTGATCATTTGCCACTTTTATTTGCAAATAGCATCGAGTGATCAAGAGAAATCAACAAATTTATAACTGCTGAGCAAATCTCTTTATTTACATACCATTGTAGGCGTAACGGGGCTCGTTACGATCGCTTATCAATGAGTATATATGCATTCAATCAACGTCGTATAAATTGCAGTAAACCACTGTAATAAATACTTTGTCGGTGAGTTAGTTGTAGCAACCCTAGGTCTTAAGTCACCTGACGACATCCGCGGAAATAAATATACTTACATTAATGAAGCAGTTAAATTATCAAACAAGAAGAAATATCTCAAAATGATTTCCATAAAGAAAAGCGAATGTGGGTTATAAATATACCGGTTGTGTCAAACGAAAGTTCTCTAGGTTGGTGTTTAACTGAATGTTTCCTTCCAGTACTAGTATGTTTCTGGTCTTCTACAAGAGATGAATAGAGACCAAAGTGTTGCAGGTCGAGTCCCTCCTTGGTGAAGAATTGGACCCGAGCGTTACGACTGTCTGCGACGGTGACCACAGAACTACATTCCTTGTTGAGTATCGTGATGCCCCAATTGAAGCGTCTAGTTTCGGATCCTTGGGGCCCAAGTTGGAAGAGAAATTGTCCAGTTGTGGCGTTTCCTGAAAAGCGAGAGCGAAATAAATTGGAATTAGTAATTGTTCGGCGTACCATAAAATCGTTATTTTCATCATAGGGAACTTGTGGTTGGTAGTTCCAACTGTTGCTAACTAGGCTGCCTCAATGATCCAAATCCGTGGGTGGTAACATCCTAGAATTCCAAGAAGTTGCGCTGTCCGATTCCTCTTGTGTTTGTAACTTCAAGTGTACAGCAGTTTACTGTAATCAGCATGCTAATACTAATTAGGTATTTAATGTGACCAAAGTTGAATATGAAAATGTACAGCTAGAAACACGATGTCCTACAGCTTTACTGCAAAAGGTGACGCTGAGCGTGTTGTTCTCTATCAATGACATGTGTAGCCTGGTGCCTAGCTGCACATTTTTCTGCCTTAATTGTTGGTTCTCGTTTGCCCCTATCAACAAATCCTTTCTCAGTGATTGATCGTGTGAAATCTTGGGAAATTATCGAATTTTCTAAACCACTGCCTCTCTGTCTTTTTCCAGAGGTTGAGCAAGGTTGAAAAACTTGTAGAAAATGATCAGCGACCTTTGTAAGGTTTCGCCCCAATGAAAGTTGAACGCCACATCTTTCACAAATACTGAATCAGAATATACAAATAAGGTAGCTAACTCAACAAGAAAAACTGCTCGCCATTTTTGCTATCAGTAAAACAGAATCTTGAAAAATATTGGTACAATGAGCTGCATTCATCAAATATCTTAAGCATTGGGAATTTTGCGAGAATTTATGATTCTAACCCCTTTATTTAAAATCATAAATTATTTCTGCTGTGCACTCCTAATATGTGGAACTAACCTTTACATGGTAACTAAATATTTAAATTTTATCTGCATTGTGAGCAAGGAATTTATTACTATTGAGTTATTTGTGTATTTATGTGTTTCGGACAAGATTTGCCAGTTTTACATTGTGAACTTCAATATTTCCGCATATCACAGAAATCACATTGAAAACATAGGGATACTCACAGTTCTCATTTTTGTACTCTATTGTAAATGGTGACTCCTTTCTCTCATACTCCACAGCACCTTTGCATCAATCCAATCAGAACACGATTTAATAGCCATTAGGAAGCGTCTCGGCATGTATTCAGTGGGACTTTTAGGGTTAACTTTGTTGTGAAACAGTCAGGTATCAGAAACGATGTACTATCTAGCTGATGCATGGTTGCATTATAATCAAAATACATATCATACTTGGCATCAATCTCGACACTCACAGCGACCTCCTATCCGTTGGAAAATACCGTTTATAGTTGTCATAAGGTTTCTTAAATAAGATCTAAGCAGTACTTAAAACTGCATCTGCATGTTAAATTTTTAGTGCCAACAGTTTTTTAGTGCCCCAAAATGCGTCATGTTTACCTTCACGAAGCCTTATTAACAGTATGAAACTGTTTCGCAAGTCACACACATATTCGATTGAGTAATCTGACAAACATCTTGAAGGTTATCAAGTGACTATGCCTCTTATTTACAATAGCATTGCAAAACATCACAATTACAGTGACAACATCAAACACAAACGTATGAGCCAAGTGAGGAAACCAGTTACTTGTTGCTCCCACATTTTTGTCTGTTCGTGTCAACTTGTTCTAACTATTTTATAGTTTCATATAATTTCAACATTTAAACAAAAAATATGGAGAGAAGAAAATATATTGCTTCCCTTTTTTTATTCCTTGTGGATTTTTGGGTTTTTAAAAATATTAACGCTTGTAATAAACGGGTGTGTGCTCCTTATACACCCCCACAAGGGGCTTCAAGTGAAGCTCCAATTTATGAGCGAGAGTGTCATAAAAACTCAAAGGGGAACGGACCACTCACGATGTTAAAGCCAATATTTCCACTGTAGGAATCAAATTCAGACGTTCAGTCAGTGCTCATGGTCCTAATTAGGAACAAAATGTTCCTAATTAGGCACATAAAAAATGTTCCTAATTAGGAACATTTTGTACCTAATTAGGAATAAAAATAAATAGCCCTAATTAGGAACATTTTATCCCTAATTAGGAACATTTTTATATCCCTATTTAGGAACACTTTATCCCTAATTAGGAACACTTTATCCCTAATTAGGAACATTTTTACGTAGCTGAATGCAATCAGCAAGTCATAATTCTACTGAGTCGTCTGTCCGTCCGTCCGTTTGCGCTATCATGGTCACATGTCGACCGATTTTTACAAAATTTGGTAAATATGTAGTACTCCTCAAGAGCATTGTACGGAATACTTTTGAGCGAAATCGGTCGCGCGCTTTGAAGTTTATGCGCGCGCAAAGATAAAAAATCATCCGATTTGGCTGAAAATGAGTTTTAGGGGTAACCTGACATGCTGAGTTCAGTTCTACCATCAAAATGGAAAAATAAGGATTATTGCAAACATTTTCGTTTTTTTGAATTTTCGCGGGTTCTAATTCGAATTTTCAAACATGAATCAAAAGCACCTGGGGATTCTTATTGAAAATGTGTGTGCAAAATTTCAGCTCAATCGGTCAATAAACACCTAAGCTATTGACGCCCCTTTGCAAAAATCTTGCATTGCCCCTAGTATTTATGTATCAACTTTTTATGCCATTTTCGTGGAGAACTTAAGGTGTCTACAAATTTAGAACATACAAATATTGAAATTATGACATAGGTCAATTGATCGGAACTTGGCTCGCGGACCTTCTGCTGATTTGATTTAAATTGTTCCTGAAAATGTTCCTAATTAGGAACAAAAATTAATAAATATTTTATTATCGCGAAATAAACAGAATTTTTATTTTAAGTTATGCGTACAAACATAATTAAAACTATATTTTTAAAAATATAAAAAAAAATTACGACCATTCTGGATTTTAAAATTAAATTTAATGATTATAATTTTTTAAAATTCTGTTGCTTCAAACGCACACGGTGAAAAAAAAGTCCTGCACGGTGAAAAATCGTTAAATTCAATGAAATTATTGAATCTGATTTTTAATTGTTGTTACTCTTTAACAGAATCTGTTACAAAATTATTTCCTGAAAATAATCTTTTTATGTTCCTAATTAGGGATAAAATGTTCCTATTTAGGAACAAAAAATATTTTTATTCCTAATTAGTTACAAAATGTTCCTAATTAGGAACATTTTTTATGTGCCTAATTAGGAACATTTTGTGCCTAATTAGGACCATGAGCACTGACTGACGTTTTTCCACTTTAAAACTGTTATTCCTGATCTAGAAATTGACTCGATTGTTTGTTTTAGGTGGAGGAAATAGAATATGAAGGATACAATGTGTCCACCCACTCCATTCTTTCTTCTGATGGCTATTATACCACCACATTCAGGATTTATGGTGGGTTGCTATCTCCACCTAGGCAAGGGAAACAATCCGTGCTCCTTTTTCACGGACTAAGTTGCAGTGGAAAATCATGGATGATTCAGGCTGGAAAAAGGAATTTGGGTTTGTTGAGTTAAAATCATTTCGCATACAGAAAATTTAGTTCTGTTTTTAACAGTAATTAAACCCCATTTATAGCATTCATATTGGCGGATGCTGGCTATGACGTTTGGCTCGCTAACGCACGAGGCTCAGCTCCATCCATGAATCATACTGATCTGAATGCCAGGGAAAATATTTCCTATTGGAACTTCAGCTTTGAAGAAATGGGCACTCTAGATCTTCCTCCACTTGTTGAGCTGATGTTGACTGAAACGGGAAATGAGAAGGTGTATTATATTTGTCATTCAGCCGGCTGCGCCGTGCTTCTTTCAGGTGTTTCTGAGCCTCAGCTAAACACAAAATTTAAAGCCAGCTTCATGATGGCACAGCCGCCTATCTTGGAACTGGATATGGCCTTTTTGTTAAAATGACATGGATGGTCGACACGCCAATAAAGCCAATTTCATTTAAATATTTAAAAGAAAGTATCCTTCACCAGCCAAGTGCACTATCAAGGATCTTTGGCTATCACGGGCTGGAGACCTTTTGTTCAAAGTCCGCCTTGCGTTGTGGATTATGTGACAAAGGTATTTTTACTCTGTATGGAGCGGACCCTGAACAACTCAACTTTACCAACATTCCAAACATAATTTCGAAAGTAGGTGACAACCTTGTGTGGAAAGAATTTATTCATTTCAGCCAAAACATGTTGGCCTGCAGTTTCAACAAATATGACTATGGAAAAAAGAGGAATTTCGAGAAAACGGGAGTTCAAATCCACCCGAATACAGTTTGGAACGACTGAAAGTTCCAATTCACATCTTTTTTGGGGAGTCCGACGCTCTTGTAACGCCATGGGTAAATGCCCAGGCTCACGTTTTATCTTTTACCTTTATTTGACCAATGTTTAAAAGACAATATGACGCATTTATTCTGAAAAAATATTTAATAGGATGCAGAGAGGTTACGAGACGCGATTCCATCAAAGTACATGAAAAGTTTTAATCGTGTGGACTGGCCGTTGTTTACCCACATTGATTTCCTGGTTGCAAAAGATTCCGATTTTCTTGTGTACAATAAAATATTAGGACTGATGAATGAAATGGAAACAAAGGGCCTAGAAGAAATTTGACGTTATCCATGTATATAAATGTGCACATAATAATGCTGAGAAATGAATAAACTCTGATATTGTTTCAAAGTATTGTAATTTTTATGAAGATCGCTTTTGGATTGAGATTGTGATGATGATTATGTGTTGCTATTTTTGGGATAGTTTATAATGTTAAAAATTATTTAAGACGTGTCTTATGTACTCCAGCTTTTGAGGATGATGGTTATTCCATTTAGACATGTTTTCAGAATTCACAACCGTATAACCTGTTTTGAGCTAATATTTCAGTCATAAATGTCATTGCTGTATTTCATACGGGTAAACCTCCACCTTTTTCGGCCTGGATTCCGTGGGTCAGAATTTGACATTTTAACCAAATTTTCGGGGGGTCAGATTTTAGGCATAATACAGCCAACTGGTCGTAATTATGGAAGCATTCAAGTGAATTTAACTATATAGAACATGTTTTACGATTGAATTTAGGTTGACTTTACAATTCATTCTAAGAAATATGTACATACAAATACTGTATACGTTTAAAATCACTAATATCCTTATATTTACCAAAAATAAAATACATGAACCCAAAAGATAGATGTTTTTAAACGATTGCGAATGTCCACAATTACAATAGTAGAATATCAAAAGTAAAAGCAAAGACCAGTGCCACCGGAAGGAAGATTTTTTTGACCAACAGCTTTTAAGGTGCTCAGAAATTATATAAGAAAAATTTTTGGACCGGAAACGTTCTAAATGCACAAAAATTGCACGAAAGTTTTTTACAAGGTATAAATTAGAAATTGTTTTTGAACTAGGTACGTTCCAAATGCTCAGATATTGCATGAAATTTAGTTACAATGTTGAAATTAGAATTTTTTTTGAACCCAAATGTCCCAGACGCTCAGAAATTGCATAAAATTTAGATACAATGTTGAAATTAGAAATTTTTTTGAACCCAAATGTCCCAAACGCTCAGAAATTGCATAAAATTTAGTTACAATGTTGAAATTAGAAAATTTTTTAAACCCAAAAGCTCAGAAATTGTATGAAATTGGGTTACAATATTGAAATTAGAAACTTTTTTGAACTAGGAACGTTCCAAATGCCCAGAAATTGCACGAAATTTAGTTTCAGGGTTTAAATTAGAATTTTTTTGAACTAGGTACGTTCCAAACGCTCAGATATTGCACGAAATTTAGTTACAATGTACAAGAACCAAGCTTTCGGCCACTTCTGTCAACTTTACTTAGTATAGAACACTTTTGGTCTCAACTGATTAAGACCAGAAGGTAGTCAGCCTGGCATCGCTAGGCATCCCTTGGGTCAGCATCGTTTACAATCTGGGTCAGCGGGCTGGCTTCGCCAGCCCTTGGGTTAGAATTTTTTGTACCGTGGGTCAGCGGGCTGGCTTCGCCAGCCCTTGGGTCAGAATTTTTTCCCCTTTTCGGCCTGGGTAAGCTGGAACCGGTGTTAATGGAGGTTTACCCGTATGACTGTATTTGACTTGGGAATGCCTCCTGAATTGTTATGTTCAATGCAATATAACATAATAACATAATTCACACTCAGAAACCAACCTAACCATATAAAAACCAAAATGGTTATTTGCACGAGTCCAAACTTGACCACTGAAAACTGACAATATTTATATTCACCAGTTAATAAAACGTTGCATGAGTACATAGTTAGGAAGCTAATAAACGTACACACATATCCGATACATTCCATTTCAACACTTCTTGTTTTCGAGCAATAAAAGAAAGCTCACAAGATGCTGCTTTACTACGGTATTTTGTGAGCAACTTTTAGAGCTGAAAAGTATGCATCTGTGAGTTGCATAATGTTATAATAAGTATTGTACGTCGCAGCTGCGAAATATTTCCACTCATGCATCATTCATGATGATCCTTTTAGTGTTTAGCTTGTTCGCATTTGATTCGCAATTTTTGCTTCGCCAATAGATATGCTAAAAAACAACTCGTGTACTTTTAACAAGTTTCTAAACCGTGTTGTTCGTTTAGAGTATTAAATACGGAACATTTTAAAGTAATTCATTACTTGCTGTCAGGAATAGTTTGGCAAATTCTGCAAACCTTATAAAACCTCAAACCATAAATGCGGCAACGTACTAAAAAACCAATAGCCTGGAGTTTCTCCAATTTTTGGCTGGAGATCAGGAAAACTCGTCGATTATTAAGGAGATTGCCTCAAAAAGGGTTCGCATAAAACATCACAGGTTCTCGTTCCAAATTCTTTACCATTGAAAATTAAATTAAATAAATTGTTTTATTGCTTTACAGATAACTTTGGTTGGAGAACTGGACCAACTTTTGTTAGCTGGTTGTATTACATATATCTTTCGTGGCCCCCAAAATCAGATGCAAAAATGTCAGTTATTTGGCATATATTGTAATATTCTGTATGTGTTAAAAAGGAAGAAAAGTTAACATCGAATAGGTATTGAGAAGTTCCATTTCTTTTATGCAGACGCTGATACTTGATTTTTAAATGTCAAATTTTTATCTGCTCTACGTAAAACTACGCATAAAATAACACCAAAAATGATTTTTTTGTCGTGAAAAACTTTAATGGGTCACCACCAGGGGCGCTACAAGATTTTGACAAAGGGACAAACTTTTCTCAGGGACTGCTGGACCGATTGACCTGAAATTTTGGATACACACTCTACGAATGATGCTCCTGAGGAGTTTTGATTTCTGCCTTCAAATTCGAAAAAATGAGCGCGAAAACTCAAAATTTCGAATTTTTCAATTTTTTGGTTGCAAAACAGTTTTTAACTGTTAAACATGTGTAGCTGTCCTCAAAACAGACTAAAGTATGTTTTGCAGATTTTTCCGCTTGGTGGCGCTATTTTAATTTTTTTTAAAACATTTAATTATTTAAACGATTTTGTATATAAATCGACCTCAGAAACACGATGGTGAAGTCCATTTTTAAATTTGACCCTTAACTCCGAAGATACAGCCATCCCTTGAATATGGTCAATGGAGCCGGAATTCGAAAATTCGAATTTTGATGCAGGGAGCAGAACTCCTCTGTAAATTGACCTCAGAAACACGATGGTGAAGTCCGTTTTTAAATTTGACCCTTAACTCCGAAGATACAGCCATCCCTTAAATATGGTCAATGGAGCCGGAATTCGAAAATTCGAATTTTGATGCAGGGAGCAGAACTCCTCTGTAAATTGACCTCAGAAACACGATGGTGAAGTCCGGTTTTAAATTTGACCCTTAACTCCGAAGATACAGCCATCCCTTGAATATGGTCAATGGAGCCGGAATTCGAAAATTCGAATTTTGATGCAGCGAGCAGAACTCCTCTGTAAATTTACCTCAGAAACACGATGGTGAAGTCCGTTTTTAAATTTGACTCTTAATTCCGAAGATACAACCGTCCCTTCAATATAGTTCCAAGATCCGGAATTCAAAAATTAGAATTTTGATGCAGGAAACAGAACTCCTCTGCAAATTGACCTCAGAAACACAATGGTGAAGTTAGTTTTTAATGGTTCAAAGTACCCCCTAAGATCTGTAACAATTTTTTTCAAACATTAACGAATAAAGCGAATTTTAGTAGGAACACTTCCTCCATGGGGATGGCTTCTTCAATTTAAGGAGTTCCAATTAACATCAAGAATTATAACATATAGTTGTCATTACTTAGCTTTTAGTTGATTACGTAAATAAGCTTGTTCTGCAGTCAAGCTGCATTCGATTTTTAGTATTAACTCGTCCGTTTTTACTTCTGCCAAGTTAACGCTTCAGCAATGTAATTATTAAGCACAAATCTCAAATTAGAATAAAAAAAAACGATTGATGATTGAAAAAGCATACTTGGTTACACAAACATGGAATTGAAAATGCGATAATACTATGGTTAGGTTACTTTATTAGAAAAATTATCAGAAACGGCATTTTTCAATAATAAAAATTATTGCTACTATTACGTCAATTTATTTTTGTAACCATTCAATAAAAACATTCAAATACATAGCTACTTATCGTAAATTAAAGATATCTCACACGAGCATATTACAAGTAAAACATGATAAACTTTCAAGAAGAGGTTATTGTATTAGCAATAAGCATGTTTTGCCACATGCGTGCAGTTTTTATGTAATGTGCACATAGCTACATTTAAAAAAGTCTATAACTAGTAGTAATCCTAAAAGTAAAATACACCCGGACACAAACTAAATTCATAATTTATGGCAATGATGTTTCAAATTTAGGCTGCAACAATCTGCAAAAAAAATTTAACTATGAAAACCCATATTTTTGTTTTCAGGATTAATAACTTTGTTTATCTCATTGCTTACTGTAACGAGTCTTGCAGACTGGCATTCCTTCACTAGCTTAAGGTCCCGAGGAAGAAGTTTAAATGTAGTTGCAGACGATACGACTGGTTGCTCCACGCTACAAAGTATGTCATTAAAAGATATCGTTTGTTGCTTGGGAATATTGGGCCACTGTAATCCCACTCCACCTTTCCCAATCTTACGCATCATTGAAAAAGTTCCTTCCTCGGAAGCTTCATTAATTTGCAGCAGCTTCCCAATTTGGTAGCTTCTAGCTACTAAAACTGCATAGTGCTCGGATAATTGGTATCCCAAATTTTCCTCTTCTCGGTTCACGTTCACAGCATCTTCTTCAAGTATAGTAAACTTTTCGCAGTAAGTTGAATTTGAATAGCGTTTTGCACATACAGTGCCATCTTGTTCAACAAGAAAGCAGTGGAATTTGCGAATTCCGGGTATTTTGCGCACACTTTCATATCGAGGTGTGAGTAGTTCCCGCTCCGATTCTACTTCCTGTTTTGAAACAAAAATAAATTCTAACGTGTCTTTCGTTAGGTCATCCTTCACAGTGTTGTAGAAGTCAGTTGCTGAGATAACAAGTTTTTTGCCGGTTATTGCTTTTAGTCGTACGTATCTTTTAACCACAGCAGACATTGCATCGCAAGTAGATTTACCGTGTGCTGTAGCGGTAAAGTGCCAGTTTGCTGGTAATCCAAAGTCTTCCCTATGAAACACAAGATTGCAAATGTTCTTGTAGTTTTTGTATTGGCTGCCGGCTCCATCCGACACATACTCAATAGATAGTATGTGCGGAAATTGGATAACCATTATACGGATAACGTTCTTCCGAAAGACATGGAAGGATGTGGCGTCATGGTGCAAGTCATCACTAATTACAAAATAGGTTTTGTAATGCGATTGACCATCCTTAGCGTAATAAAGAATGAACGGATGCACGGTGCATTGCCCATTTGTCCAATGGAAGCCTTGTACTGCATTCTGAACAACGTATGAGTAGTTTTCTCCAAAGTCTACATGAACAATTGCTGTAGTGGCTTGCTGAAGCCCATTGGTTTTCAATGACGCAATGAAAACTTTCTGCTGCTTGTATACAAAATCATGTTCTAAATATTTCACTAACACTTCACGTAATTTTTCTCCAAATTCTTCTGCCGGCAAGTTCATTCTACCAATGTTTGTTGCCTCTTTAGTTTGCCAAAAGCGAAATTCAACATTGTCATCCTCAATGAGCATCAGCAGTTCATTAATACGATATTCATTGGGACAGGCTGGACAATATCCAAATGAACACTTTTCTGTTGAGTCTGGGCATAGTAAAGACGAAACTAGCTCCGGTAAGTCGCCAGCAATTGCATATAAAAACAACGTATTTGCATCTGCTCCAATCTGATGCCGTTCATAAATTGCATTACGAAGTCCGTCAATTAACAGTTTAAAATTTTCGTGGGTGATACATAAGCAAGAAACTGGAAATCCACGATGATACGGCCATCGGCATTGTCTTGGTCGTAACTCAGCAAACTTTGATATTCCAATTTTTGGATTTGGATTAATTTTCTTGAACTCCATGTAGGCATCTTTAAGGTTGGTATGCATTAGTCTCCTTACAACTCGCTCTCTGATGCCATCTGCATTTTTGATGTTGACAGTCTCATGCGAATTAGGAGAGATACGACTATTATCATCAGATAAATAGAAATTGGCCACTAATTCTTTTACATCAGCTTTAATGGGATGGCCAGTAGATTTCCAATCTGGATATGAAAAGGGCCCTTCTTCTTTGCGAAGCAAAGATACCTTCCTTGATACGTGTGTAGTGAGCTTAAACTCTTCCTCCATTTTTGGAATTGTGACACTTGGGGGAAGACATGTTAACATCATATATTTTTCTTTTTTGGAAAGGTTAAGTGTTTCGAGTTTCAACTTAATGATTTCTTCCATTGATACGTAGTAACCACACTCGCAGGATGAGTTTTCTTTCAATGGACTTCCTATTAGATCGGAGAATAGATTTTTGCACTTAGTGTTTAATTGCCCTAGCTTCTGCCAAATTTGTTTGGGTCGAAGTTTCGAAGTTGGACCTATTGGACTGCTTCCTATGGTCTGCATAAGAGCATTTAGTTGATCTTTCGGAATACTCTTGTCGTAATATTCGGAGCTAGCAATACTAGTTGGGGCCACTGAAGATATGACATCTGACGAACTGACTAAAGATGAACCTCCTGTTGGTGATGATGGTGGCATATTTAGTCTCCAAACTCCTGGATATGCCAAATTACTAGTTGTAAGACTTGTGGAAGGAAAAATTGTAGGCGTGGACGGCCCTGGTAATTCGCTTTGCAAATCAGAATCCAGATCAGGGTAAAGCTTAGAACATGAGGGAATTGATGGTGTATTTCCTTCCGATGCAATTGGTGGTGCTGTAGGTTGAAAGTCACCTTGTGTGTGAGTTGTTTGAATTGGCGCAACATGTCTTGTTTGCTGGATTGTACCAACTGCAAGGTTGACCAGTGAATTTACGACACTTTTAACTTTCTTTCGTTTTTCTATCTGTTCTTGTATCTTTTTCCTGCAACTTGCACAGAGCAGAAAACTGCTCGGAAAATTCTTTTCAGGAAAAGTAGCTTGCAAATTCTTCACATAATCTTGGGAGCACTTGTGAACATCACTAGAATGTGACTTTTGTGATGTTGGGGTAAATCTAAAAGGATTGCTACACTTCCTGGATGGCATCTTGAACTCTGGAAAACGTTTTTTAATACAATAAGTTACACGTGAGATCTTAAAATATAAACATGTCTTTATATTTAGTTGAAAATGTATTTTCAGCTGGTTTACCTATAAAGTTGACAGGATTGTCTACTTTCCACTAAAGTACTTCAAGTGCTATATTTAAACGAATAATTCTAAAGCTATATACGGTTGGTTTTTAATAACTGATGTAGTTTTACAATTTGGAAATCAAATGTGGACACAGGCATAAAGAATGCATAATCCGACAATGGTGTGATGTATATTGAGCTACACAGCATCAAATTCTTGGATGCTCGATCCAAACCATTTTCATATTGACTCCCTCCTTTGTCAATCTTTATGTAATTGAGAACTTACAGGGGGTTATATTATGCGACAAGATGATTTCGGGCGTTCAATGGAAACACCAATAGGCACGGCTTTCGAGGGGTTTTCATACAAGCCGTACACAGTACACTTGTACAAGTGTCTACACTTGTTCGGTTTTTATTGCACTCAATTACTGCATAGACCCCTCTGTAGCATAAACAAAGGATCTTTTTCCAAATATCTCACTGGACGTATTCGTACAAACTCACTTTTCTAAATATATGTTATTTCTCAATCTCGTATTTACATCGTATTTTGGCTGCTGAAAGATCCACTTCCATTGCAATTTATCAAACTTTTAATTTAGCCCTTTGTTAACTAATTAATTACAACAGAAAAAATTCCTAGTATCATTTCACATTTTGTATTAAACTTCTTATTTCATTCACATCCATGAAAATTTTTTTCATTTAAACAATTGTTTTGGCAAAATTTAGCTTTTTATATTTAAAAAGAATTTTGAGAGTGTTTAAAAGAACTCAAGTAACTGTGCATTACCAGTTAGACCCCAAATACTACTTCTGCATCTGCATCAAGCTGTCGTGAAGGAAACTTATTTTGTTGAATCAAAATTCGAATTTTCGAATTCCGGCTCCATTGACCATATTCAAGGGATGCTGTATCTTTCGAGTTAAGGGTCAAATTTAAAAACGGACTTCACCATCGTGTTTCTGAGGTCAATTTACAATTCTGCTCCTGCATCAAAATTCGAATTTTTCGAATTTCTCGCTCATTGACCATATTTTCAAGGGATGGCTGTATCTTCGGAGTTAAGGGTCAAATTTAAAACCGGACTTCACCCATCGTGTTTCTGAGGTCAATTTACAAGGAGTTCTGCTCCCTGCATCAAAATTACGAATTTCGAATCCGCTCCATTGACCATATTTAAGCTGGCCCTTCGGAGTTAAGGTCAAATTAAAACCGGATTCACCATCGTGTTTCGAGTCAATTTACAGAGGAGGCCTCCTGCATTCAAAATTCGAATTTCGGCATTGACCATATTCAAGGATGGCTGTATCTTCGGAGTTAAAGGGTCAAATTTAAAAATGGACTTCACCATCGTGTTTCTGAGGTCGATTTATATACAAAATCGTTTTTTTAATAATTAAATGTTTTAAAAAAAATTAAAATAGCGCCACCAAGCGGAAAAATCTGCAAAACATACTTTAGTCTGTTTTGAGGACAGCTACACATGTTTAACAGTTAAAAACTGTTTTGCAACCAAAAAAATTGAAAAATTCGAAATTTGAGTTTTCCCGCTCATTTTTTCGAATTGAAGGCAGAAATCAAAACTCCTCAGGAGCATCATTCGTAGAGTGTGTATCCAAAATTTCAGGTCAATCGGTCCAGCAGTCCCTGAAAAAGTTTTGTCCCTTTGTCAAATCTTGTAGCGCCCCTGGTGGTGACCCCATTAAAGTTTTTCACGACAAAAAAATCATTTTTGGTGTTATTTTATGCGTAGTTTTACGTAGAGCAGATAAAAATTTGACATTTAAAAATCAAGTATCAGCGTCTGCATAAAAGAAATGGAACTTCTCTATTATATTATACAATTGTAAATGTTTCTCCGAAATTTTAAATTTTAACTGCTCCGTCTAAATAAAACATCTTACCTATATAATTATGGAAACAGCTCATTAACTTTCTTACATGCTGTATCGTGTCTTATTGTGCAAATTACTGTCAGAAAATGCGAAAATGTCCCGTTCATCTTTTAGTATGGAAAAAATAAGCGAAAGCTCTTATGAGCCTTTTAAAAATAAATTAACCACGATGGAACTTATTTTGTTGCTCCTACATAAAACTTTCTAGCTCATTTATGATTTGAAAATAAAAGTTTTAATATTTGTTAGCTTACTCTCAAAATATTGAAAAAAATATTGATACGTAACTCAACCGCATACATTCTCAAAACTACAGAATGTGTTCTACATACTTACTTGAATTACTGAAGTACGTAAGTAGCTATATGGAACTAAGAGCTTAACATACTGCAACGTTAGTACAAAGATATAATGGACAGAAAATGTTTAAAATGAGTACCAACATTTAAATTGCAACACAAAATCTTAAATCTTAAATCACCCTCCAAATTCAACGCTACGGCTTACTCAAGATCATTGCTGCTCAAGACGCTCACGTTTCTCACGGTGCAATCTATGCTCTTCAGTTCGCTCCTATTCTCTCCACTTCCGTCGTTTTCCCGTGTCGACCTTTCTTTCGTCCGCTTCCTCGCGTTGTGTTTGGTTCAGAATCCGCCCATGTTTCAGTTGACTGCACTTAGTCTCGTCGTTTTCCTCCAAAACCGCCTCTTCGTCTTCCCACATCTTGTGTTCCAATTCCGTAATACCCCATAGAGAAAGCATCCTCCATCTTCGTTGTCGTTCTGCCTCCTTCACAGTTGGGAAATGAATTCCAGGAATGATGTCTACTTGGTTACTCATCGTCAATATTTCCAGCAGGCTGAACGCACAGCGATTTGAGTTAAGAAGGGAGCAAAATTGGGAGCCACTCTTCCTCTGCAAATTAAATAAAACTTAAAATCAGTGACCCGCATAAATTGACAATTCTGGCTTGGAACAGTGGAGTATATAGTACCGTCATGTGATAAATGCAGCAGAGTTCGTCATGACATTTGTAATTATCATTGTTTCGAATGGCTGCATCGACATCTCTCTCGTTCGGAAAAACACCATACTTCGTCATCGGATGAGCATAAGGATAAATGAAGTATTTGTTGAGAGACAGTCCCACCTTCCGATTTGTCGAGGTAGATGGAGGGAACAAACGAGCGTGTCCTAAAGTCTCAGAGACATTCTCCATCGAAGCCTGACCATTTTCTATCAACGCAACTTCTTCTGCGGAGATGTCCCGCAGATGCAGTTATTGACTGTTGAAGCCAGATGAGCGTAAAGATTAAGGCCAAGAACTTTTACGCCAAAGGAGAAGCCTGAAAAATGATCAAAACAAATTCATTTAGCCCCATTGACACATTTGTTTTTCAGAAATTACTGAATTAGCATATATCCTTGCCTGCGGCTCGAAAGATCCATTGGAAGCTCTTGTTGCCATTTCCAAATCTGGGTTGAACACAAACACGTAAAACGGTTCCCCTTCGGCTCTGCTACAATGCTAACAAATTTCAACGGTTTACACTGTGACATTCTTATGATAGAATACGTTTTATATTATTAGTGATTTACTTACCTTCTGTAAAAAACCTGGATAGCGATCAGCAAACCAATGTAGTTTTTAAAGTCCTCTTGGGTTCCAATGGCTGGAATGCCAAGCTCATTCACTCTTGCTGTCACTTCCAATTTGCGAGCTGGTGGAATTCTGTCATCTGCAGTCAATAAAATAAATGACTTGAATTGGCTTGTTTCAGATTTAAAAATACATATGAAGGCTACCAGGACATTTATATTACACGAAGTAACTCACTTGGATCGATTATCCGACCAAAATTGTCAATTAGTCCGTTCTTTAGGGAAATCGCTGTCATTCCGATTTCAGCCGGAGTATACTTTTCATTGACGTCTTTATCAGGCTTGAAGTAGGTAGAGAAGCTGCACACAACGATTGGGTTGGACATCCAGTTCTTCTTGCTAAACATTTTGCAGACTAGTTTTCTGTTTCGCTTCAGTTCTGCCATTGCTTTCTCTGCTTCCAGATCTCTGAAACAAACGTATAATTAAGCAAAAGATTATTGGAAAATATAAACAACGATTGAAAAAACCCGACTACAAAACAGAATTATTAGATAGAACCCTACTTTTGAAGAAATCTGAAACTTCTGTTCTTTCCGTTGTGCTCCTTTGCTTTCTTTGAGTATATCTCTGCTGTTTTGCAGAGTGTCTGAAACATGAAATTAAGCTTTTTTGACAAAAATTCACTAGTTTCCTTTTCTAATTTTAGAAACTTTTCCACAAAATGCTGAACTTTAAACTATGTTACCTCCCAATCTTCCCACAAGAGTTCTTCTACTTCTGCATCGGTGAATTGATATTGACCCAAACTCTTAACCAGGTCTGGCTTTTGCTCATCTCTGAACACAGAAAATCCCGTCTTCATTTTGAACGGGGAAGATCCACATGGGACAGCCGCAGACGCCATCCTTAAAGTGTCACAAGATCTGTAGTGTAGAGTAGCAAATCAAACAGTTAAATCTTCTCGTAGAATCTCAGAAAACCCTATTTACCAATCAAAAAACTAAGCTTACTTTTAAGTTTCTAAGAAGATTTCTAAATGGGTCGAATAAAATTTCCGGAAACTTTAAGTTAGAATGATAAGTTTGTATCTATTTCGTCAACGAAAGTCAAAGTTACTCGCCTGGCAGTTAGATAAAGAATGACGCTCACATCCTTTAGTTTTTCGCTTTTATACTCACAGCGTGCGTAGCTCAAATACATTACGACGTATCAAATGAGGAAGCTTTCACCGAATAAATCGTTTGTTCGTATTTACAGCACGACATTATTTGACCTTGAACTTTGCAAAGCTGCAGAAACAAAAACTACATACTGTTAAACGAGGCCAATCTCAATTTATTTAAATATACATGGAAATTACCAACGATTAAGTAAATCTGAACAAAATTGTGTGAATAATTGAACTCACAAGCTGGCTTCTGAATCCGCTCACGTTTCCCCACATTTTGAGTTCCTTAACGATGGGCTGGTGCTTGTGAATGAAAACTACTGGTGTCAAGCATTTCTTCAAAAAGTTACGATGTTGGAATCTCCTTTATTCACACACTTCGTGCGTGGTCATATACATATGTTTGGGACCTATTCAAGATCATTACGATTTCTGTTAAAATTGTGATCGGTTTGAAAACCTACACAAATGAAAGCTTTCAGAAGCAATGCGTTTCAGATTGGGAAAGTTGATTCAGTCATAGTTCCTTTAGGCAATGCTTTTGAATTCAACCGTTGGTGTTGGGTAGCTGGGTCGTGATTTGATTGCGTGTGGGCTGCTTAGGTTCTTGGATGAACCATGTAGAAATGTAAAATGTTAATTTCTTTAAATCCGTGTCATACACAACTGTATAAAATACTCTTGATTCTGTGTCCATGCAGCGTACCTTGCCAGAATGAGCATCATAATTACAGTATTCATTATATAGCCATCCAAGCTTCAATCTAAGCTTATTCATTATGCTTCCAGCTATCAATCTTAGCACGACTTAGCTCCAATAGATATTTACAGACATTCTTCGATTGCAAAAGCTCACTTCAAAACTAAGTTTTTCACATTTTGATGTATGTTATCGTCTCTAACTTTACAATGGCCAGCTTAAGGTCCGAAAAATACAGTAAATAATACTGATTATCAACGTAGGCTCCTTGCGTTTGCTCATGCTTAAAAGTGAATAACTTTTAGTACAGGCATGATGCATTGCTACGTCAACAAGCATGAAAATAGAACAAAGACGAATCCCTGTGCATGTGGCTTGATCTTGGGATAAGTTTGACATATGAGAGGCATTTCGTAGCAGGAAACCCCAATCACCCACCTGTAATCTTTACCTGCCATCCTCTTCCCTCCCATTCGCTCTCAGGTACTGTTTTTCATGTACCTGATGCTATTGATGCTGTTCACTTATAACAACAACCCAAAAACACCTGTGCAGGACACAAAACTTTTATTTCCTTCTTTAGTTCCAGTTATTGTTAACCTTTTAAATTAAGTTCAAATGGCTAGCAAACAGAAACAGTTGTGTATAATTTGTTATGGATTAATAAATCTCCCCATTAAGACAACACTGAAGATGAAACTGGTTCAGAAAAGTTTCTGCAACTTTTTACCCGACACTTGGAAATAGGTTCCAGTTTTCAACTCAACTCAGGCAAATTCTCAACATGTGATGATTGTTCCAAACTGGGGAAATCATTTTGCGAGTTGTATACTCAACTGGAGTTCATTCGAGTCCAGCTGGACCAAAAAATTGGAAGCATTTACGAGAGGATGACTTTTGCGGATAGGGTTCGAAAAGGGCTCTGGGCTATTCGAACGCCAGGAACCTCTGGTAGAAGCATTGGCAGTGATTTCCAAGAACTAGAAGCAAGCTTATGCAACATTGTAAGTAAAGAACAATTTATTTGTATTAATTTTTCATTGGGCTTCCTACAGTTTTCAACATTTTAGGCAAATTGAAGTTGGACTCGGAAGTACCACGGGTTTAATATTGAACAAGGTGTTTCAAACGGACGTATCCTGGTCAAACCTGAGAAGCGTTCACCTCCAAAGCAAGTCCACCTCCCAAACGATAAGCCGGAGTTGCTACAAAGGCTGATTACCTTTCTTGCCGTCCTCCACTTATCTTTTCCGTTGGTGCCCTCTCTCATTCCAACCCATTTGTATCGAGTTCCGGAAGAAGCTAAACAGTTTTCTCTAGAAATCGAAGAACCTGAGCATAATGATTCGAGCCGGGTGGGAAGTTATAAAGGAAGCCGATAAACTAAATACGCCCTTCAAACTACCCACGAACAAGGAGACGAAAGCTACTAATAATACGGAGCCAGCGTACTTTTTGGAGTTTTAGTTTTGTAACAACATTTTGACGGAGTAATTTTGTAGTCATTGTCAAATGGCAATCTATCTTACAATTAGACACTTCAGTGTTGAGTCAATCGCTATCATTTTCAGTAATTGTAACCAATTATTATGTTGGAAATGATGTTAATAATGTAAAGAATGACATGATCTTTGCAACTTTTTTTTAAAAGCACTAAAATATTAATTGTATTTTTATCCTTCTGTAAACCTCTGGTAATCAATACGGTATGTGAGAATGCTTATTATCTGACTCATACCACACTCATCGACGGTCAGGGATTTACCAAGTTAATGTAAAACTGAAAGTGGAAAGAGCAGGATATTTTAAATTTCGTTACTTTAACTGAAACTTAAACATTCATTTCTGTAATAAGTGCCACGAGCTGCAACCTAAAAAGGAAAGTAAACGATACGGCGAAAGTTGATAAGCAGAAGCGACGAAATGAAAATATCATGGAATGTACGGCGTCATGAACAATGAATTTTACTTTCAGAAGCGTTTCCTTTCTCAACTCGAGAAGAAACGTTAATATGAGATCTAGTTATGCAAAATTTCCTTTCCAAATTTTACATCCCCCTTCACTTTCCGTTTTGAATGTACCAGACTAAACTTATGGAGAATATTCTGACAAGCATTTTGCCAGTACATTAAAATTGTTTAACAAGTAGTTCCTGGGTTGGAAATTAGATTTCTTATTCTGAAATAATAATGCCCAAATAGTTTATGCCCTCGTGTGATAG
>LJIJ01002234.1:0-29621 GCA_001718145.1 Orchesella cincta
ATCAGAAATGCTGCAACCATGATGCTGGAATCGGGTAAGAAGTCTTGATAACCATGACAGCTAATCTAGCCAATGATGTTTTGAATTTAGCTGATTTCGAAATTGTGTTTGTTGAAACTTTAGGCGAATTCAGTCACTGATAAGAGTCCCTTCGAGTGAAACCCATTCAGGAATTTTTCAAAACACCGTGAAAGCAAATGTCGAAGGGAAAAATCTCCGACTGTATGAAGACCGAGTGGAAATGGTCATGAACAGGATCATAGCAGGGCTCTGTGTCAAGAAATACTCGGATATGATGTGAAATGACTGAAATCTTTGTTTTTATCAAGATACCTAATATCTTTGACTGATTTTCTTTTGTTTGTTTAATATTACGCTGATACTTCATTTTGTAAATGAACCTTTTATATATATTTATTTGTGAGTTGATGATGTAGTTGGGTGTGAGGTGGAGTTTAATTTTGGAATAAAGTAGATTTACAAAGAACTGAGCATGTTTTTCAGTGTATATATTTATTTAGATTTTTGCTTCTATCAAATCTACGATCTACGATCAGGTTAAGAAACAACAGTTAATTATGATGGTTTGGATTGAGACTTACTTTTCGTTCCGTTAAAACCTTGCTTTGATGAAGAAGTTCTAGTATTTGTTTTTCAAAAATCTAACGTGTCAAAACAATCAAAACAATGTGTATATTTTTAAAATCATTGGCAGGTGACCAGCAAGGAAATGTATTCGTACATAAATGGCGAAGATTATTTGTATGGATATGATTAAAAATATTAAAGTGCGTATGTGTGCATTTTGCAGTGCACAAGGTACCTAAAAAGGATTAAAACTGTGTTCAGTACAAAACCAGAGAAGAGCGAGCGAGCGAGCTCAGCTACCTTAATCCTTTTACATGCGAGTACCTGAAGGTAACGCAGCAGACATAGCATTTAACACTGGTATTTAACTTTACTAGCTAATGCTTCGTGGTTTCTTCGATTTACTTGTTCTTCGCTATATCTTTTTTGCAGGGACTTTCCTGTACTTACCTTGGACAATAATGCACCAATAAATTTTCGGTGGAAGTGGAGTACGTGATGAAAAATTGTATTGGTAAATGAGGCTGGCCTGGTATAAAAAGGGGCAACAAAGAGCTTCTAATCAACAGTTTTCTTTGGACCTTCTCGGGATAAACAACACTCTGCTCTCCTGGATTCAACTCTAAACCATTTGGATACTTCTACTGCTCAACTTGGACCACTGGAACTCTCAAGATGGAAGCCACATCCTTCTTAGTTGCATTGATGGACGAAGACAGGCCATCGTTCAGGAACAACTCCGACGTCTTCCTTATACGGTAGGTTTAATCACAGAAAGATGTCAGAATTATATACTGATGGAGCATTATGGTGGATTTTGATTATACAAATATTTCATTAATAATGATTTCATTATCTTTTCTTTCAGGGATCACTTCTTCCGGTGTCACCTCTGAAAGCAAGGATGGCTCATCAACCTCTGGATTCTGCGCAGACTCGGATAGTACAACCTCTAGGACTTCCAGGATGACACTACCACTGATTTGGACCATTGCTGCAGCCTCAACAACATTTGGAAAAACAACCCTGCTCCAGCTATTCGAAATGCCACGGATGTAAAGGTAAACCGTCAATAGTGTCTAATTCCAACTTTTCTTTGTCTAAACCTGAAGAACCAAAGGCCAGGACGGTTGTGAGCGTAGATGTGGAGACCATCGGACCTAACGACAAACCTCATCATCCATTCGATCGGGAATTCGGGCCTGCTGCAGCTACTCCAAGGACGATGTTTATACGGAAGCCTTATGGAATCGCCGTCAACACCAAAACTGAACAGGTACGCAGTTGCTATATAGTTTGATAGCGTTGGAGACCTTCCTATAACCTTTAACCATTGAATTGTGTTTCTTTGCAGATCTATGTTGCTGACCGGCAATACAACGTGGTGCTCATCCTTGGACCTGATGGCTCGTTTCAATCTCAACTCGGAGGACCTGGATCTCAACCTGGTAATTTCAACCGACCAACTGGACTTGCATTTGATGCGGAAAGTGACCGACTGTACATCACGGACAAGGACAACCACCGAGTTCAGGTCTTCAACGCCACATCCGGACAGTTTCTCTTCAGATTTGGATCAGAAGGAAGCAACGCTGGACAATTCTCTACCCATGGGGCATCGCGGTACTCAACAAGGAAGGACGCTCTTGTCGCCATCGCTGACAGCCGCAACGCTCGGGTCCAATTCTTCACCAAGGAAGGACTCTACCTGGACCACTTTGATGCCTTTTCATCTATAGAAGAAGACCATAACCGAACTACAACTGGAAGGAAGTACCCAGCCAAACACCAACCAAGAGGGCTCGCTTTTGACCCGTCAGGTAATTGTTTAACTTAAATTATGCTTTTGATCATTTTTGTTATTTACAAGTTTAGCAGCTTCATTAATGGAAATATATTTGATTGTATTTTTAGGTGACGTTTTGTACATCTCGGACTTCAACCATCACTGCATCTTTAAGCTGGACCTCATGGAAGGACGTTTGGAAAACTTCTTCTGACTCAATACAACCGGAGCTTCAACCGACCTTGTGGACTTGATGTGGACTCTGGGAACCTCTTGCGACCAGCGCAACCAATCTCTCAGGAAATTCCGGAAGGATGGAACCGAAGTCGAAGGATTTCTCAACGGATTACATTCGAGCTACATGGACCTCACTCTACCCTGGACTACCTGGATACTTGGCCGTCATCGATCTCAACGGAAGAGTTCGCGTTCTCAACTATTCCAATTAACTTTTTTATTTTGTTCAAATGTAAATCTGTTTCTAGTCATGACTTTTGTTAATTTTTTTTGTAAAATGCTGTGATACATATATGTAAACTTGTTCTTTTGTCTTTCATGTAACATTGACCATTGTAATAAATATTTTAAATCATGTAAAACTATAATTTTCTTATCGTTTATGAGCAGTACAAAATAATTCTTCATTTGCCTGCAAATTCAAAACAGCACAAAATGTGGCATGCGAATGGAGGTCTACAAGAATCAGCATGAACATTTTATGAACAAATATAAATATCAGCTTGAACATTTTAATTTTTCTATGGAACATGATTCAAAAACGGAAAAGTGAAAAGATGTCAACGGAATAAGGCATTGGAATAAAGCATTTATGATAAAACTCAATTTCTTCTATCAGATTCTCTTATTGCCCCGGTTTGAAATTTATTGCAACATACAGATAAATATTGGGATTGTTTACTTTCCTAGTTGAGAGTAAAAGTAGGGATACCTAAAGTGTTCACAGGTTCAAACCACATAGAACCCACTGAAATTTTAGTGTTCGCTTGTCATGTGTCAAAGGCAACTGGGCTACATTCAGTTCAGGTACAGGTATTGAAGACACTTTGGATACACCTTAAAAGTTAGCCCTGGAAACAGAATCCGTTTAACATCCTCTTCAATTCCTGCCAGACTGGAACTTCTTTGTCCCCAGACTGCTCTTTTCGGATACCCAGCCGATTTGAGTGATTTTTGTATTATTTGAGTCACCACCTTTGACTGCTTTTGTTTTCTCATGACCATCGTAGTCCATTAAAAGTAACTGAAGTGAAGTTTAATTTTTGGTCAAAGACAAGTTTTAAATTAGTTTAACAGACACAATTATTGCAATCTTCTACTAACGATAAGTTGGCACAGTCAGGCATTTGTCATCATGTTGAAGTCGGGCGTAGTATTAGTCTCACAGGCATCGGGGACGTTCTGTAGAAGTCAGCTAAGTTTTGGAAGAGGTGGTGCTGGAAGACGCTTACTCCAGCAAGCTACCTGGAGTTCCAGACGCCCCTTTTCCTTGACCCAGTCAAAGCTTATTAGTAAAGCTGAAGAAAATCAGAGTCCTTCGATTAAAACATCCCAAAACTGGAATTACCGGAATAATGGAAAGATACCAGCTGGAGGATGGTTCCTTCTTGTAAACAAATGGAATTAATGGCGACTTAATGATTTTTCATAATCAAGAATGCCTTTCTATTAGTGGGATGTGATTTGGATTCGTTTCAGGTCATTCCAGTAAGCACATTGGCCCTTGGCATCTGGCAGGTATTTCGGTGGCGCTGGAAGTTGGGATTGATTGCAGAAATGCGAAGAACAACTTTAGCAGATCCCGTTCCACTGCCGCGGGAGTAACTAACAAATAATTATCACGATTACTTTATCGTTTCGTATCCCTATTTAAACATTTGATAAAAGTACAATTTTGTAGTCTTTCAGAAATTGAAAAACTGGAGTACAGAAAGGTTCAAGTGAAAGGAGAATTCGACTATTCTAATCAAGTGCTGATTGGTCCGAGAGCGCTGGTGAGTCCGGAGGAACAACGGACATCTGGAAGACAGATGAGTCGAGGTGTGTTCTCCTCAGGTTCCACTAGAAATGGCTATCATATCATTACTCCATTCAAGGTGGAAGGAAATGGGTAAGTTTAATGTTCAGTTTTCATTATTACTCTTTAGTTATTTTTTCAAAATCCTCTTTTTTCTGTTTTTACAGAGAAACCATTTTGGTAAACAGAGGATGGGTTGAATCCAGGAATTTTTCCAAGTACAATCACGTCCAAGGATCTACAGAAATTGTTGGAATCGTCAGGAAAACGGAGCAACGATCACCTTTCATTACCAAAAGCAGACCGGGAGAGAATCTATTACATTTTAGGCAAGATCAACGATAAATTCATTAAATTGATTTAAAGGAAACTGCAATAATAGTTCAACTATGGTTTAATTACAGAGACGTTCCAGCATCGCTGAGACGTTGAAGACTGAGGAGATCTGGCTTGATTTGCACTCTCTGGTTGGCGTGCATCCTTCAGCTATAAACATTGGCGATGAGTCTGTTCCTGTGCCTGGGCAAACACGAGTTGCATTGAGGAATGAACATGTCAGCTATTTCGTGACTTGGTTCAGCTTATCTGCAATCACGGGGATGATGTGGCATAGGCTCTTCATTCGGGATTGAATCTGCTTAAAGTTTCATCAGCAAGATCTCTAAATGTAGATCTATTTTTATTTAGTCAGATCGAAAACGGTGTTTTTCATTTCAATTACAAATACATTAAAGCAATTATAAATTAAATTATGTGATATATATATTTCTGCACTGGGAAGCTAAAGTTTTCTTTACCAAGCTTTCTCTGCATAATAAAGCATCGCATAGATGTCCATTGCTCTTTGACACTGACAGTGCCTTTCTGATACTTACACTTTTGGCTACACTGTACTGATAACGTAAGTGTGAAAGTTGATAGTCTTCGAATTTTTTAAACTGGTTTCTTTGAAGTGGGTAATTTTGATTTGCATATTGACAACTTCAAAGTTGAAACACACAGATAAACTAGTCATCGCCTTACTCTTGTTGCAACTGAATATTATGTTAATTACGTTTATTCGAACGAATTTTATGAAACCAGTGACAGAGTTATTACAAAACAATTATAAGCATATTCGTCAGAACAATTGAATTTTATTGCTTTATATGTGCTAGTTATTAGTGATTTATTACATTGTTCTCATTGTACACGTTCAGATACTTTTAGCAAAAAGCAACTTTTAAGATCTACTTATTTTGGGGTATTGTGATAATTTCCATTTTACTCTTTATTCTTGATGTTTGGGTTGTAACGCTCAATTCTTCAATATTTGTCGACGAGTAAACGAAAGAGGAAGGTTAAAATTAGGGAAATTTTCCAACAACAAATATTTTATTGTGCTTGAGACAAATAGAAGCTAATAATCTAATTTGATCAATCGAGATAAATAATGGGGGAACAGAAACTTCAAACTAGTGACAATGAGATTGGGTTTTCCTCGCCGAGGAGGAAGACGAGGAACTTAATTTCGACTTCAGCCAATGTGACATCACAAGATCGGAAACGGTGTGTTTCAAAAATATTTGATTTTAATGTTTAAGTCACGGCTGATATTGATTAGTATGTTTGTTTTGCGTTTATTTGTAGGTAAGACGCAGTCAGAAAAGAGCAGTTTGGGTGTTGGAAAACGTAGATTCTCAGTGCGACCTTGAGAACTTAATCAGTGAAGCCAGATGTTTGGTAGAGATTGAAGACGGGACAGGGAAGAAAATTCGAGTTCGTTTCTACTTTGACAAGTCAGAGGAAGTTACAACGAATAACTACCGATTTCGCTATTTGTCCTTGTGCGTAGCTGTTCTGGATGGCAATGAAGAAAGCAGCAAGAAAGGATTGAACTTGAGGGTGAAAGTAGACTGCTTAACAGAAGCACTTTGGATTCACTACAATCAAATGCCTGGTTAGTTTAGAATTAATCAAAAGTATTATGAAAAGGAATCCTTCTGCTTTTGCTTAATTATTTTTAATTTTTTCAGAGACCGCTGTAGTAATCAAGTCAGAGAAGGACCGTCAAGGGACTGTGATTGAAAAGTATTTTCTGAAGTATGCCGTCCGCTCTCCAATGCCATCATCAACAGATTCTCGAGGTCATGGTTGCTGGAAATGGGGCTATCTGCTGGAGGAAGCAGAAACACTTAAGTTTGGAATTACGATCACACAATGCATTCCTCATCTTGGCCGGAAGCAGCAGGAGACGTTTCTCAAATCCCAAGTACTGCATCCAGGATGAGTTCTGAACCTACGGTTTATGAGCAATGCAATAGAGACCTTCGTTACAACCAACAATTGACAAAACCAAAAGGTGTTAGCACAGACGCGGTTGCCAAGAATTTCCTCGTTCTTACAGGTATTTTGTAACACCATGTTTACATTTAGAGGCATTATCGTGTGTTAAAAGAAACTGTGAATTCCATGTAGCTGAAAGCATATTAATGATGATGAGATGGAACAACGGAGAGGGGAAAGCAGTTGGGAATGATCAGGCAGGAAAGGACGTCATAATACCTCATCCGTTTCTATGTGCCTTCCGAGATTGGTTGAAAACCCGAAAGATTTCGGACAAGACCAAGAACAATTTGCGGGCAGTGGCTGGACGAGAGCTTGAATTTTTGAAGGTTCTTGGGAAGGAAGCGATCCGGCTTTGCGATAGCGACTACATGTTCCATTCCGACTTGGGGAAGGAAGCTGTGGTGAAGCGTATTTCAGAATTAATTAAAGAGTAAAATCTGCATGTTTATCTGATGGAAAGTTAAAAGATATATTGCCAAATTCCCTTAATTTATGACTGTGTTCTGTTATTAAGTGGTGCAGCCACTTTATAAGAATCACTTTGTCGTCCGGAACATTTTACGTTTGTCTTACGACATTTAGTACATTCTTTAATGCGTTGCAACAAAGTCTCACAGTACCCCCAAAAACCGCAAATTTAAATTCCATCTAGGATTGTGGAACCACTAACTGATAATAAGATTGCAGTATAACAGTTGAAGTTATTAATCGGGACATTTTCCTACCTCTTTTCTATTTTTTCCGTGTTTATGTTTCTTTCGTTTAAACAAACGTTTGTGTTCTTTTTTAAATCACAATAGGTTTGAAAAAATTGACGCATACCGAGTGGTTATATAGTTCCAACTTAAGCTAATACTATGCTTCACTTCAACTTTTCATTTACGGTCAGCTTAATATTTCCAACCTCTAATGCACCACTTCTTTCCACCGGGTTTGCGGGTTATTAGATTTGGAATTGTTCTCGCTGCCCCGTTGCAGAGCTGACGAAGTAATGAAGAATGAACCATTGAATATGACAATTTCTTGTTAATGAATCAATGCTGGGCAAATGCTCGTTAAGATTTTGGATGAATTTATATAGCTCATCTCAGTCGTTAATTATTAAAGTTTGAATAACTTTTCCTTTATTATTCGCCACGAATGTATTTTAAAACACATATACGTACTATTTTAGGTGTGCACTGAACATTCGGTGTTTAAAAGATAGACAAAACAACAAATAAATTAAATATTATGCAGGTAGCATGAAAACAAGTCCTAATCAAAATTGTGGAGGATTATAAGTTTGTAAGTTTATATTTTTAAACTGGAAATTCATGTAGATGCGCCCAGAGCTAAGCTGTGATAATCTTCTTTCTCATGTTCATGCATACTGTAGGACATTTCGATACCTCTGCATCATTTCCTGCTTAACCATTTAAGAATATTTCATTTATAGTATGTTATCCATGCAAGTAATATCGGGTGCCGCAATTTGTGCGTTGAAATAAAGTATGCTAAAATAAGTATTCTGTTTCACAAGTTTGTATTACATCGGTCAAGGAGATTCAAAAATGATACATCACAGTTAAAAAATAAGAAGTAAATATGGTACATTTTTATACAGCATTTTACATTAAAATCTAACAAAAGTCATGACTAGAAACAAATTTACAATTGAAGCAAAATAAAATACTAATTGGAATAGTTGATAACGCGAATTCTTCCGTTGAGATCGATGACGGCCAAGTATCCAGGTAGTCCTGGGTAGAATGAGACATCAGTGGGCATGTCGAATGAAATTCCTTTGAGAAATCCTTCCACTTCGGTTCCATCCTTCCGGAACATCCTGAGAGAGTTGTGGCGCTGGTCGCAAGCGATGAGGTTCCCATCAGAATCCACATCCAAGGCATTGAAAATCCTGGTTGATGTGATGAGTTGGTTCAGCGTCCTTCGAACGAGGTCCAATCGGAAGATGCAGTTGTGGTTGAAGTCCGTGATGTATAATATGTCTCCTGTAAAATGAAAACGAAAGAAACACTCATGAGTATATTGTTTAAGCTAGATCTAATGAAACATTATAATGAACAGTTTAAAATACCTTTGGGATCAAAAGCAAGTCCTCGTGGTTGGTTTCTCAGTGGGGTCTTCCTTCTTTTGGTGGTCCATGGCGGCTGGTGTTGGTTTCAGAGGTTGAAAAGGCATCGACGTAGTCCAGGTAGAGTCCATCCTTGGTGAAGAATTGAACTCGAGCATTCCGGCTGTCAGCACGGCGACCAACGAACATCCTTCCTTGTTGAGTATCGCGATGCCCCATGGGTAAAGGAGTTGTCCAGGGTACTTTCCTTCAGATCCAAAGGTGAATAGGAAGTGTCCAAAGTGGCGTTGAAGACCTGGACCCTGTGGTTGTCCTTGTCCGTGACGTAAAGTTGGTCGGTTTCCGCATCAAAAGCCAAGGCAGTGGGTCGGTTGAAATTGCCAGGTTGAGATCCAGGTCCTCCGAGGTGAGATTGAAACGAGCCATCAGGTCCAAGGATGATCACCACGTTGTATTCCCGGTCCGCAACATAGATCTGTAAATGAAGAAATAAAAAGAAACAGAATGTAAATATAGGTCAAATGTTAGAATATAGCATTCACTGGAGAAGCAGATTAAATACCTGTTCAGTTTTGGAGTTTACAGCAATTCCATAAGGTTTCCGCGTAAACATCTTCCTGGGAGCTGTAGCTGACGATCCAAATTCCCTGTCGAGTGGATGATGAGGATTGTCGTCTGGTCCAATTTGTTCCACGTCCACTTTGACAATCGTCCTAGGTCTCGGGGTCCACAGGCTTTCTGAAAAACGAGAGAAAGAAGAATCAACATTAGTTATTGGGTGATTTACCTTGACTTTAATATCCGTGTTCTTCTCAGTGGCTGGTGAAGGGAAGGTCCAAATGTTGTCCAGAAGGCTGCAGCAGTTGTCCTTATCCTTGGTTGGTGTCATCCAGGAAGGCCAGAGCGAAGGGTTTGCTCGTTCCGAGTCCGGTAGTAAAGTCCATGTTGAGGGAACGCTTCCACAGAATCCAGAAGAGGGAGCCATCATCGGTGCTTTCAGACGGTGATACAGGCAGCAGTTGTCTCTGTAAGAAAAAAGAGGAAATTTCAGTATAACAATTAAAAATCAACAGTTGCATTCTGAGAAATTTACTTACCGCATACGGAAGACGTTGATGTGGTTCGTTGAGAACAGCTAGAGCTAACTCCAAAGCAATGGTTGATGCTGATGTGGCTTCCATCTTGAGTAGAGGTCCGTGAGTCCAAGTTGGCTTGAGTTGAATCGAAGAAGAGGGGTTGAGCAGCAGCGCTGCAGAGTCCAAGTGTTGCAGAGTTGAATCCAGAGAGCAGAGACTGATGATTACTCCAAGAGGGTCCAAAGAAAACTGTTGATTTGCAGCACTCTGAGGTCCCTTTTTATACTCGACCAGTCCCATTTTCCATCACGTACTCCCAATTTTCTTACTGCTATTTAAAAATAGTTAACCGAAAATGAAATATGCAGCCCCAATCTAGTATTACATCCATCTTATCCATTGCATTTCCGTATTTAATATTAATACAATATACTACCATCAACACTGAGGACTAGCTTTAAAAAGCAAGAGAAGTTCATAAAAGGATTGTAGTTAGTGAAATAAGCACTCGAGCACATGCTCTAACGGTTTTGCTTATTAGGTACCTGCAAATGATCATAGCTGGCTGGCGAGCACATTTCCCGTTGAGTGCTCGCTTCATCGTTAATCCCTAATCCCTTAATCTATACTTTCTCCTTGAGCACCTGCCCTGATACCTGAAATCGATATGTATATATAAAACTATCGTCGCATGACTTTTTGTTAATAAATTTTTTATGCATGTTATATTTATATTGTAGCTTAATTCTGTAATTCCTGAGGTTCGGGTATTAACTTTTTTTAAATTGTGTTTCTCATAACATTCATAAATACTAAATAAATAAAGGCTACCTTTTACACTGCAATGAATTGTTTAAAATGTCGAATATATTGAACACTTGCTTTATATTATAAACTGCTTTTCGTTATAATGAATATATTTAACATGCGTGAGTTTTGATTTTATTTGTATCATCTAAAAAATATTGATTTAAATATATATAGGCTAAAGTATGGAGAACAAGATGGGCAAATCGAAATGGTGATATAGTAAAACTGCATCCAATCGCACGCTAAGTTATAAATCGAAACGAAATGCTTAAAAATCAAACCGTGTTAGATGAACTCAAATGAAACTGAGCTGGTTGAAGTAGTACATTTATTATTTCGAAAAATCGAAACAGCATCTATGAATAATTTATTAACAATAAAATTGCGATAATTTTGTCATGACTATTTAATAAGCGCCAGTTTTACAACGCAGTTTCACCACCACCTTCTGCAGAACCTCTTCCAGCTAAGTTAATATGACCCACAGTATTCTGCTTATTGTCTTTCCCTCCTGTGGCACTAGCTCTCTTCTGAGCAACGCTAGTATGACTTTCTCTGGTCTTCACAGGATTTTTGGAAGCAAGAGTTCTCATTTTTGGTCTTAACTCTTTCTCAATTTTAGATTCCGTGAGCCAAAGCTCCAAGTCATTTCCTTTTGGAAACAAAATGAATTTTGAGCCAAGGTTTCTCAAGAATTTAACAGAATGAAAAATTCTTGACAGAAGAAGGGATTCGATGAGAAAGATTTCCTCCAAGTCGTTTGATATCTCGTTGAGTTCCTCTTCCTCTTGGATTTTCTACGAAGCCAAATTACAATATTATTTTTGTAGGAAAAATTCCTTTTTTAACCCAAAAACACGAAAGACATAAAGGACAAACCTTCGTGTCAGCTACTACGAAACCAATTAATATCCGAAACAGGAGGAGAATCATTGTGACATAGAAAACCAAAAAGAGGATCAGCCCTGTGACCTTGAAATGAGCATCCACTGCACCCTGATATTTATGACCTTCAATCCATTCAACCTTCCCGTTTGCAACGGATGCAAAAACTTCCATCATCGCATTACGAAATTCTTCAAGGGATGGGGTTATCTGAGAACAAGAAAAGCTATTTTCTACACAGTTCGCAAATTGTATTTTTGCTTTCCAAAATCATTTTGTTATCTTACCGAAGGATACACCATCCTCAAGGATATCGAGAACCCCAACATGATCACGAAAAAGAGTGGCATGATAGCGAGAAAGCGTTTGATAAGCTGACAAAAACACAAAAGCGATTATGTCACTTTAAACATTTCATGTTTGGTTGAGATTTGAGATAAGTGTGTTAAATTGTGATACATAGTTTAAGCTTATTATTACCTTCATCAACACTCTTATGTAAACTCCCCAGTAAATGTGTTTGTTGATAAGCTCCAGTGAAACAACGAGGCCAATGACAATTGCAAACTAAATACAATGCAAACAAATAGTTATGAATCATTTTTAAATTCCTTTCAACTTTATATAAATGTTTAAAAGAATGTTAATTTGTTTACAGCTGCCACATTAAACTGGAATTTGAACATCCCTTCAGTAGGAAACGCTGTGATGAGCAGTCCCACTTGAAAAAGCAATAGAATCAAATTCTTCAGCTTGAAATACGCCATTCTCAAAGCGAGTATCTGGAAAAATGCAGTGATCAATATCAGAACGGACAAGATTACAAGTGGGATGGCACGAGACAAGCTGTCTTTTTCTTTGAAGCAGGATGTAACCACTCCATAAACGAATTTTTCCATATCTGTTAAAAACCCATAATATTAGCGTAGAAAGTAACCCATTTTTTCACAAATATGTATTTCTTTTTTTACAATTGACCTGACCTACTGTCCAATTCAGGGATTCAATGTTTGAATGCTGTATGGATGCCAAATCGAAAGGATAATCTGAGCAGTAAATCTGTAAGCTTGATTCATTCACACTCTTATTGCTCAGGGTAGAAAGTTCTCCATAAATGTCATCCGCAATTTCGCAACAGGTATAATAGACATCAACAGCATGCCAAATGTACAGCACAATCCAGGCCATGAGCACGAGCAAGTAGCTCCAACTTATCCATTGAATTTTCTCCATTTTCATAGTCAAAAAGTACCTGGATAGAAGCAGTAGTAAATGGAATGTCAGGAACATTATGATTTTATGTCCGTCCTTAAATCATGAGACATTTCAAGAAATCACATAAAAAGTTCGAAAAAAATCATAATGTTCCTCACCTGACTAGTGGGTGGGTCAGAATCACCTAAAAATTAAAGAAACGAAAATTAAAGACATGCTTACTTCGTAAGAAATTGTTTAAGCAACCCCACCTTTCGGCTTGCAGTTTCTTTGTTGTTCACAAGTTGAAGGCAGAGCGTTTCTGGATTGCGATGTTTGGTTCGTCCTTCTTCATCTGGGTAGCCGATAACCGACCTACAATCATTATAAATCTCATTATAAGTCATCTTGTTAGAAAACTCAACTAGAATTTTTATTTTAACAGTTTTCTTACGTGAAGTCCATGTAATACGATCTCTCCGTCCGAAGAAAGCTATCCTCATCCACCCCATGCTCGAAAGCGATACTCTTGTCCAACAGCGCTTTGATTGCTGATGGCGTGTGAGTGTAGATTAGCTCGAGGGTCCTCTCATTCTTCATATTTCGAGAGAGGACATCCGCAGAGTTGAGAAGAAGGAGCTCCACAATCTTCCCATTTTCTGTTTTGGCAGCGAGGCTAATTGCCGTATCACCATCGACATCCTTGTGGTTGATGAAGTTTATTGCGGCTGCCGTCACATCCTTCCCCTTCCAGTGGTGACGCTTGGCATTCCGGGTTTGCCGTCGTCGGCCGAGCGTTATGTCAGCGGTGGAAGAGGTTTTGTTGAGAAATCGGATGATACTATGAGCACAGAGTTCTCCATCGGAAAGGTTTACTGAGAATGTAAAAAAATACATGTTAATTATACGGGTCAGCTTCAGTTACATTATTTTTGTCTAAGTTTTCACCTGCTAAAGAAGCGTAATGGAGGACAGTTCGCCCTTTAAAATCAAATCTGTTCAATTGTTTGATTCCTTCCTCGGGGTTGGAAGCCAGGATCTCTTGAAGCTCCTCAAAATTTCCAGTTTTAGCCAAATAATGAAGAGGAAACGTGTCCTTTAAAATATTCTTGGGCTTATTACTTTCTGTCATTTTTCAAGCAAGAAAAATTTCACTTAAATTCCAACAAAACCAAGTTGCTATATATGCAGTCATACTCAACTTAAAATGATTTATGCGTTCGATAAAAATCAATTTCGGGTGAGAATTCTTATTGAAATCAAGAGTTATCAAAACTGATAAATATTATCAATAAAGCGACACGCCTTTGTCAGCTTTCATGACCTTGACTTTATGTGTACATGATTGTGTATTCTCACATGCATAATATGTATATAGTAATATAACTCAAGTCGAAGAAATTAAATGTTACATAAAACACAAATAATTATGTGCTAGACATAAAGATTTAATTGCACGTGTCATCAGATGCAACTTAGTCACCGACCTCACCTTGTATTTACCATTTTCCGTTAACACACACAGCCAACATTCCTCTATTTCCCCTACTTAACTTTTATGATCTCAGTGATTCTTTGATGATAATGATGTACGCTGTCTACTCGTGTGCGTGTCTGGATAATTGATTAAAATGTTTCTGCGTTGAGTTACCTAAGTCAGGATAAAGCCTTTATCCTGCCTAGATTAATCCCTATTGATGGACATACTCGGAAGCTATTTAAATTGTGACATTTTTAGGTCATGCCATCCTTTAACCTACAATCGACAATTTATTGACTTGGTATAAATGATGGTTTAAATAGGATTAGTGGGAGTGACATTCTAATGTTGAAAGATATCTGTTATGATTGCTCAACAATGTTTTGCCAACTTAAATCGCTAAGCTTACGACAAACTCATGAAAAACCACAAGTCAAATGATAATCGTTATAGAGAAAAACTAAGTTTGTTTTCAATGTAAAATTTTGAATTGAATGCATTATACACAATGATGTTTCACCATATATTTTAACTTTTATGGGAGCTTTTATTTAATGCTCGTAACTTGATTAAATTGTTGTTCTTTTCATGCGAACAAACTTGTAAATTACGAGGTGTAATCAATAAAGGCAACCGCACCTCGAATGAAATCCACATGAGATATCCCTCTAATTCGGAATTGTCATTTCATTCTATTCCACTACTTCTACACAGTTATAGTGAACTGGTTGGATTTGGCGTATCTTTCTTGTATCCCATTCTTCTTCCTGTCACAACAATTAAAGAACAAACACTCATTCCAAAATCAAACTTAATAGAACTCCAATGTGATATCATTTTAGTAGTCTTCATACCACGAATATGCTTCTGCTTCTTGTGTAGCGTTATTTCTCCATCGTCAAAGGATGTGGAAGTTGTATTAGATTCTACACTTTTCTTCACAAGTTTCGTGATGTTAAATACACCCATCTGAATAATTGAGTCTAGCTCGGATTGAGTTTCTCGAACCATGGAAGGATCCGGAAACAAGTCTTGAAAACGATAACTGAAAGAAATATTGTAAGGTGTTTTTACAATTTAAAGAGCAGGGAATTTTACATAACCGTATTTAGAAAGAATTCTGATTACCTTAACCATAAGTACAAGTCCATTACGTCGAATACAGATTCCAAGTGAACCAAATCCAAAATGGTTTGAGGAGCATTGAAAGGCCAGCCGATATGCTCACACAGCCAATCATAGGTAATGGGTTTGTTCCTACTATACTGCCTTGAAAACTAAAAAAATACCAAAGGATTAGTGTTGACCTGACCCATTATCGCTATCTTTCAATATGAATTTGGAATATCATTTACCTTCAAAAACATTGTGCATACAAAAGGCATTTTTCGATTCAGAGGCGCACAACAAAATACGTAGCGAGCTCTGAGTGGAAGCGGAACATGTTGAATCATATCAGCCAGGAATTTGAAATCGTCAATGTTGCACATAAAGTACAAGGAATCGTCCACAGTGCACAGATTTACAAAAATGTCCATCAAATTGGAGAGGGTAGAGCTTGGTAAGTGATACGCATACATTTCAATTTGGTCAGCAGTCGGATGCAGTCCAGCTTGTTCAAGGGGTTCGGGAGCAGCAGCTAAAAGTTTCTCTAGCGTGGGGAGATCTTCATTTTTGAATGTAGTCACGTAGCCCTAAACCAAAAATAAATGTCAAATTCTAAATTAATTATGAAATTACACAGTAAAATCCAAATCGAAACAACGGTAAGTACATGAGCAAACTGAGTTCCGTATCTTCCAGCTCGTCCGGAAATTTGCAGTGCTTGTGATGTAGAAATTACATCCCTTTCTCTTTCTCCTTTTTCATTCAATGTTGGTTTTACAAGGGAATAGAAAATTACACGACGTATACTCCTGAATAATCAATAAATCCACAACATAATTAGGACATGAAGCCAAAAGACAGTCAATTACAAATAGCTCACAAGTTCAGCCCCATTCCAATGGCGTCAGTCGCCACCAAGATTTTGCATGGGTTATCTGGATCATTAAACTTCTTTGCCTGAGCTAGTTTAGTTGTAGGGGGTAGACTTCCATAAATGACGGCAACTTCGTGACCAAGACCTTCGATCTAAAACGTATATAAAACTCAACATGAATGGTCCACTAATAAAATATACCTTGAATCAGTTACCAGTTTAATTTGTCAAGTTACCTCGCGTGAAACACGATAAATATCATTCTTGCTAAAGCAAACGATACAGTCTCCCGGTCTAACGTTACTTAACGATCCCAAAGCTGCTCTCTCCATTTCTAATTGTGTCAGTCTTTCGTACTTGTGAACCTAAATTAGTTAACATACTTTGGGTTTAAAAACTGACTAAAATTCTACATCACAAAGCTAATTACCTCAACATCTTCACCAGTGGTAATCATTATGTTTTTGATCAACTCAATGGCTGCTGCTTCACCACAAAGATGTACTTCGTCTGCACAAACTCCCAATAGGGCTCGTGTCCAAGCCCATCCTCGTTGTTGGTCTCTGAGCATTTGAATTTCATCAATGATTGCAACTTCATCTAAAAACCCAAAGATACCAGAAGTGTCATCTAAGTATATTAAACTAGATAATATGCTTGCAACATTGATAAAACTCACATTGATTTACCACAGACGTCATTTCAACCGTGCATGCAACATGACTAGCAGCAGACTGGTCAGGGTTTCCAAAACGTCTTTCTTCACCAGTGACGAGATCACAAGTTGTGCCCTTAAACATAACCATCATGGATTTAAAAAATTGCACATTTTTGACAAAAGTGAAAAGGTTGTGTTTAAATTTCTTTACACATACCTTTTCATTGGCCTTTTGAAACACCTCTGATGCAAGCAACTTCAGAGGACCACAATACACTCCAGACTTTGCCTCAAAGAATCTGTTCAGGGCATGATACGTCTTGCCACTATTTGTTGGACCTGCGTGAAATACAATCTTCCTAGGCGAAACTCGGGCTTCTGGATACCTATCAGAACCCTCTGGTTGATTAGTCGTCTTAATTAGCTCTTAAGTTTAAAATTTAACACTGGCATACCAATTAGCAGGAGATCTCAAGTCGCTTATCTTTTTCAGGTCATCCATACACTCCAAATGAGGAAAGATTTGCTTGGCGTGCTTAACAAAGTAGGCAAATAAATCATCCACATGTGCAGCACCATGGGAAATGTCACTAAATATAATGTGAAGGTCCACAGGAAGAGTGTCTGCATCCAGGCACAACTTTCTGAAGCTGATAAACGCTTGGTGGAACAGATAATCTATAGTGAAATAAATTAATAAATATCCATCAATTGCCTAAACCCTTTGCTTTGTAGTTTAGTTCTAAAAAATATTGCATTTTCATACTATCCAGTCCATGCTCAGCACTCAGCAGCTTGACCTCGCTTCGACGAAAGAACTTGTTTAAAACCTGGAGAATATCCTGTTTCCTAAGCTTTCCAGCAAGTTCAATGCCAACCGTCCCATCTTCTCCAGTGGCCTTCACAGGAACAGGAACAAAGAGGTGTGAGACACCATTGTTCTGTGTGTTGGTTTTGGTTGGACTTCCTGTGATCTCCGGAAGTGGTTTAGCACTACGCTTCTTGAACCTAACTTGTATATGTTGCAAACTGAAGTTTGAACTACATGCCGTGTTTCGGAGCACATTCCATGATGTGAATGTCACCATTCTTGCGGCTAAACTGGTTGATCGATGCATGTTGAGCGGTGAAGTTCAGGAACAGAAAGTTATCAACGTCGTCACTGGAAGAAGTAATTATAATTATATTATAATTTGTTGAGCTCAAGAAGCAATGCAGGCACAATCAATTTAAACACTTAAAATCATAATAAAACAACGACAAGAAGGTCTCAACAAGAATCGCCGTTTGGGGCAAAGTGAGAGATGATATAAAACCATTTTAACTCAATCAATCATGTCGGCGTTGTTCATAAACAGTTCCGAAGTTCAGTTGCTCGTAGTAATTATTCAATCATTAAATCATCATTACAGGACAATTAGTGAGTTTAGTTTAGTAAAACTTCTCAAAACACCAGGAGTAGTTTGGGAACTTTTACCTCCAAACACCGCATACGGAAACTAAGCTTCTGTTGTAATTGTAAGGTTCTCATTTGAATTAGTGAAATTAAAAGTTGTTTTAACATCAATGCAGCATTTATTACAATAACAATTTAAACAAAACATTGATTGGGCATCACTGGTATCAGAAAGAATAAATCCACAATACATTTTATATAATTGAAAACTAAAACGAGCTATAAGCAATATAATCATGATAGTAAACCTGTATAAATATAATATGCTCAAAATAGTATGGACAGATGGGAAATGGGAAGATGAAGTTAGGTACAGCTCCCTGTATCCATGTGGCTCTGCAAACTTGATTCTGACTGGAAGGGCGAAAAACACCGTTGACAAACATGTTTATGGATCACCACAAACTCTACAATAGTTTTATTTCCGGGTCCCACGAAAATAGAGGGCTTAATGTCCTTTAAGGCATTCAACGGCGGAGGATCTACTAGTGTGTTAGGCGGTCCTTGAGTTAATGAGTTGGATCCTGTATTGGAAGGTGAAGCAGTGCTATTGGAGGAGTCTTTCAATTTTGCTTTGGATGCAGGATCGGTGTTACTTGAGTTGCTGCAGAAGATGATCTCTTCTCCTTTGAAGATTTTGGTGCCGTTGAGCTCACATTTTCCAGTTTGAGTTCCTGCAGTGGCTACTTCTGCTGGATTCAGTGGCTGTTTTATTACTAATGATTCTGTTTTTCCAATGGTTCTACTCTTTGGTCCTCGCTTCTTCGTCATGGCTTGTTCAATTTCGATACGAATAGCCTCTGCTGCTTCAACTTCCTTGATAGCTTTTTGTGCCGGAGTAGTTTGCCCTTCAGGAAATGCATACATGAAGCCATACTCAGCAGGTGGGCGTTTAAATTTCAGAGGCTTCTCGTTTTCAACCATGTTCATCACCTTAGTCACATCAGTTTTTGAGAGCTCGTCCACGCACACCATAGACATTCTAGCGTGATATATTTCCACTGGAGGATCCTCATCACAGGAATTATTCTTGTCCTGTTTGTCATCCTGATCCGACTTATTTGAGGTCGACTTTCGTTTGTTTCCCCTTCGCCGATGCATGGTACCTACGCAGGTGCCAACATGGCTGATGAATTCCACTGCATCGTGGTCTTTATAGCTGCATTTGCAGGCATTGCAGAAGCGGTCCTCCAGATCAAAAAATTCCTCCAAACTTCGACCACACTGAGCTCTCAAATGACTATCCAGTTCATCCTCAGTCTTGTATTTGCCATTGCAGAAGAAGCACACGTGGTTTTTTTCTTTCTCGTCGACCTTTTTAGAGTCTGGCTTTGGGTCATCTTGAGGAGGACTCGATGAATTTTCATCGTCACTCTCCATCTCTGTCTTAATTTTCTTTTTTCCAATTTCCTCATCAATATCAAGGTCACTGTCCTGGTTCTCGTTGTAGGATACCAGGGATTTGCTTGATCGTTTAGGGTAGCGCAAGTCATCTTCAACGTCTCTAGTAACGTCTTTCTCTCTTGCTTTATTGAAATTTTTCCCTCCGGTTGAAATTGATGTATATGATTTTGACTTGAAACTCTTAGCCACAGAGATGGAGGGTTGGCAACTAGCTGTTGCAGTGGAAGATAGCGGTGGAGCTACTGGTGCAGGAAGTATGGCTTCTTGTTGCCCCGTGGTAGGTTTCAAATTCGGTCTAGTTTCTCTGAGACGGTAGATAAGCACCTGTCGGAACTTGTTAGGTTTACCTCCAACCTGACCCTGATTTAGCGGCTCCTCTTCTAGAACAACATCATTGATTTGGAGCGTATCCATCACTTTTCTAATTTCACTCAAGTTCTCCCTGTCTACAGATGCAGCTCCACTGTAGACAAGGGATAAAACAGTTCTGATATGGTCCACCTTCGTATCAGCAAGTGTAATGCCCAAAATGTTTTGTGGGGTAGGAGGTTCCGTTCCAGGAGGCAAAGACTTAATGAGGGAGTCCACTAATCCTGACACATGCTGCAAATATATCACATGAGCAGGAATAAAGCCATCACATCCGTGGATTTGCACATCACAGTAGGAAGCCCCAACTCCCTTCCGCTGCTCCTCAAAAACCTCCTTCCAAACTGGGTTGCTGTTAATGATTTGTACAGTCGTGTTTCCAGTATCCCCTCCTGGCCCTATGAATCAAAAATCAAATCATTACAACTCAGAAATTATTAATCAAAAACACTGAAACATCAGCAATTATTTGCTTGCTCACCACTCTCCAGTTCGAATTCCTCCCACTCCACATTCTCCCAGTTTGCTCCCCTCTCGTTCAAAGCGGCCTGGTAGCGCATTAAAACTTTGGAGCTTATCCGTCGCACATTGGTCACCGACATCTTGTTGCTCACGGTTAAGTGTTTCTATTCTATCAATTTCAGATAATCACTCCGCTAATCAAGTCCTTTAGCAAGGCGAAACAAAGCGAACTAACAAAGACAAAGACCCAAAAACATGTGACGTGGAGGATTTTTACTCAACTGCCAAACCAACAATCTTGTGAAATGAGAAATTTAGGATTCCCTCTACTTTTATCGGGGCAATGAGAGACATAAAAGCACATGTTATTAATGGTAAGAGTAATACAGAAAACGAACTTCATTTTCCACATTCTGAGTTCGTCGACATCATCTCCTTTTACAAGGTCAAGTGGTCAATCAGGTCAATGTGTTTTTTCCCGTTGTTATACCAGGTTTTAATCGTTTGTGATTTGTTCGAGAGTTTCCACCTCCAGATCTCCACCTATTCCCAAGAACCAAGATGTACAAGTATTTGTTGACAACGGAAAGCCCGATTCGCCTGCGTTGGGATCGGAATGGTGAATATGAAACCGATGGGAACGGCGGCGTCTTTCAGAAACTGCATTGTGATTATAAAGTACCAGTTAACAGTACTGAAGCTCTGGAAGCGTTTCGGCCATTCAAGGAGAAGGAAGAATCTGATGACGAAGCTGCTAGTGAATTGGGGTCACCAACGTATACGTAAGACATTTTTGTACCGATTCGTAATATCTGTTTGTTGCAAATTGTTGAATGAATGTCGATGTAGTCCATGGTTAAATTCATTTGTTAACTATTTTAGAGACTACCATCGCCCAGTTCACGTTGATATGTATGTGAAGACGAAGTGTCGAGACGGCGAGGTTAAAGGGGGCGTCGTGAATGTTGAACTATTTGGGCAAGCTCTGAACGAGTTAGTGGACCTTTTTCGGTTTAAGAAGATTTTGAAGCTGAAGGTCGTCGGGACGTTGGTAGCTGAAGATGATCCCAACGACAAGATTGACATCGACACAAAAAAAGGTAATGAAAACCTTGGTAAGATTTATGCAGGTGAATTCTCTATTTTGTCGTAAGGAATAGTCATATATTCTTCTTCTGCTGTCGCAGAAATCCTACCGAGCTACTGCGCCGATATGGATAACCCAAGGAAAAAGTACAGTTTTATGTACATAGTTGCAGTTCCCCCCAACCTTCTGATTAAAGAGGGTCGAATGTTCGTTGGAAAAATAACCTTGCAGGTGATCGCAACTGAAGCTATTCTTTTTGGAGTAGATGTTCCACCCCGCCGCGTCAGGGACAAGAGGGTGTTGACTGAAAAGATTTTCACCGACTTCGCTATTGTACCAAAAAGGGGCAATCCAGTAGAATGCCATAGGGTTTTTATTGCCAGTAAGTCCGATTTCAAAGTAATTTTCTAATTTCAAAAATGGTATCACCTCGATTTGAGACACATTGAGTCATTCGTGATTTGTTTTCAGGTGTATGTCCCGCATTTAAACGGATTGTGTCCGAGAACGGCAGGTCCAACTCTTGTAAACTGGAAATTTCCGAAGAGGGTGTCCATGCACTTCTCCAGTATATCTACTATTCTGGCTTGGATGATGCATTAAAGAGCTCAGAGATTGCGCTGGAATTGCTGGAGACTGGTCACAAGTATGACATTCCCGGATTGGAAAATACGATGAAGCGAATTTTTAAGAAGCCGAAAGAATGGTGTAGCGTGGATGTGGCCATTCATCTCTCTGTTTGGGCACATCTCAGGGAGGCTGATGGGAGCTACAAGGACGTTATGAAAAAAGTCGCACAAGTGCTTAAAGCGTAAGTTAGCTGATTATGATAATTATGATAAAGGATCGTCACACTTGAGTGTAGTGATCAGCTTTCAAAAGATATGTCAAAATTATTTTCCATTTAGGAAGCAAGAAGACTTCAAGAGATCTGCTCTGTTTACGGAACTCTTCGTCAGATACCCCAACGCCTTTAGGGACCTGCTCTTGATGTCATAGGGTAGAAAGGATGAGATAAGATTACTATTTCTAGGATTGTCAAAGAATATTATCTTTCTGATGCATGATTGTTGAGTTTGAGTTTGCTGAGCTATGACTTATATGGGTATATATGGTAGTTTGAACGTCATTTTTGTATTTTCTGTTAGCTAAAAGATTATAGTTCTGACTTGTCTTGCATTGCTCTACTCTGTAATCAAATAATGAAATTGCTACTAACCCTAGTCATTTATGTAAATAGGCATATTTTAAAACGCGCACAAATACACACTGTCATGAATTTCGACTTAAGACTTTCGAGTTCAAGTCAATAAATAAAATCGCATTACATTTGGCATTCTAATTAGATATGTTTAGGCCATCATAAAAACGATGATTTATTATTTCATGACTTTTGATTTCTATTCGTGTACATTATACATCATGTCAATTATACCATAATATGCGTAATTAGTTTAATAAGCCAACCATGGATGGTGACGGAGAGCTTCTTGGCTTCTATCGCCGTAGTCATAGCTAAGTTCTTCACCCTTGTCAATATCTCGCTTTGCAATCAAGATCAGCCTTGGAGTACCATTCACCTCAACAGCTTTTGTGACCAAATTCCCGTTTCGACTATGATTCACCAGTCTTCCTAATCGGTTGCTTTCCTTCGTTGCGTCAAGACTGCAAGCAAAGGAAACCAAAATGAGTTCATTTACACGTTGAATTCAATTTGAATTAGCGCAACGTGTTATTAAAATAAAAGAATAACCTACCAATATTGTTGACTATTATGCTGAAAGTAGTACATGTAGCACCCCACTGAAGCATCCTTGGCATACTTCTTCTCTCGAACACAAGCCTCTTCCACCGTCAACAACTCCCCTTCGTATTCCACTACAAACTCGTGACGAAGAAAGCGTTTTGTAGTCACCACTCCACGTCCCTTGTCACCTTCAAAGAGTTTGACCTTTAGTCCATCCTGCTTTCCAGACAGAATCTGCTTGATCAGCAGCTGGTGCTTTTCAGTGTTGATCGCCTCCTTCGTCTTGCGAGAGCTTCGGCGTTGCACAAAGTAGTCAGTCAATTTGGGCTGCTTGCGAGCTCCATCACAAGTCTTATCTTGTTGTTGTTGATAAGTTCGAGCATGAGCGTTGGAGATAGGAGATGAAATGACCAAATAGTTTTCTAGTCGGACGCTCTTCACATCAGGAGTCTGGATTCTGTGAGGAGGCGAGGAGCGGGAGCCGTTGGTCAATTTTTCTTTCAAGCTGTACTGCTTATCATCTTTCTTCTTAGAACGAGGAGGTGGAGTTAGTGGGGATGATGAGGAAGAGCTTGATTCATCGTTCAAGGATGAGAGCGATGATTCAGCATAGTTTTTCACCTGCTTTGACAATATTTATAAAAATAAACACGATTTTCAACATCTAGACATTCAACTACAAACTAGTTATTACTTACCACCATGGGTCTTCGGTTTCCTGGCATGATGAACTGGCCTCAGTTATACTTTCAGCTATCCCCCTCCACTTGACAGTTTTGACAACAATATAGTAATCAAATCAACAATCAATAGGCAATGTGATATGCAATAAAAACGTGATGATACGTGACGTAGTGTAGCAAATCAGATGACTGTCTACAAAGAACCCAAATGTGACGAAATGTTCATTCATGAAGAAAAGTCGGGACAATGTGAGATTCCACTAAAAAAGTGATTGATTTATAAATTGAAATACAGAATAAGCAACTTTATGAGCAATTATTATTATAGAGGCTTCAGTTAGATCGTTTTATAAAAATATCGATCAGCTACAAAACGACTTCGGTTTACAACACAAACGATAACATTATGCATGGACTAAAAAGCTAAATGAATGCATAACCATTCACCAAATAAATACTGTATTCTATAACACAACTTATGATTTCTCAATCGCAGCATATAAGTAAAGTTATAAACATGAATATTGATCAAATGAAAACTATTCATTCAATGGGAACAGGAGATCTTCCACTGTGGAAGAGTTGGCAGGTCGCAATGTCTCGTTTGGAGCTTGAATCAATCAAGCATGCTAGCTCCACCCATTCATCGTCCTCCACAAAATAATTTTCCGCAACAGATTCGCCGTCATCATCAATTTGTGGCTGGAAGGGTGCATTTAGCTTCTGGATTTTCTTTTGTTGTATTTGCCAAAAATGCTCAATAGGAGCATTGGTCACAAAATGGGTTGCCGGCTCCCAGGAATTATACTCCCTAGAAATACCAAGACACACAAAATCACCATTTATTATTTTATTATGCACACTTCAAAAAGAAAAATGTTAATTGGTTGCATGAATATAAGTTGGTGTGGCTTACACTGGCCAGTCTTTCCATTTAGTTCGGTATTGAAGGACCGGTTCAACATCCTCATCTTTATCCACTTTAATACGGTAATCCACAACCGATTCCACGTACCATGCATCACTATCTTCAACCCTTCCGGTGGAGAGATCAGGAGGACATTCTTTGTTCCCTTCCTCCCCTAAATCAAGAGAAAAGTCGCAGATTAAATAAAGTAAGACGATGGTTACTACGAAGAGAGAACATAGTTTTATTTGCTTACTCACCTTATCCTCAACGTTTGTACCGTTAGCGACAGCGTTGTTGGCTGTGGTGGAACCTTGAACAGTTTCCTGTGTAGGCGACGGTTCAGGTTTGCGTCTCTTAACCCGGTAAGATTTGCATTTGCCTGCTGACCTGGTTGCTGGAGGGGTTTCCTTCCTGCTAATTCCACTTGTTCCAGCAGTTGGCTGAGTCCGCGTCCTCAGTCGCCCCAGTTCCTCCATAGAAGCGTCGTCTTGAGCATTACTTAATCGTACGTCCCTATCATCTTCTTTTGTCAATTTCTTCTTTCCATTATCCACCTTTTTCTTCTTTTCCTTATCTTCTTCTGCCACTTCAAGATTCGCTTTGACAAACGCGGTAGCGAACTCAGCAGTTTTCTTTTGTTCATCTGGCGGTGGTGGCGTTTCATCCGAATCAGAAGCTATACGGATCCTCTTCCAATAGTTCCACGTCAAGGGGCTGTACGCTTCTATTTCTGGCTCCGCCTTGGTAAAAGATGGTTCTGACAACAATGACAGTGATGATGATGGACTCGAACTATCGGCTGTTACAGTTGAAACGTTCACTATAATGGGCCAACGTTGTAGTGGTGACGAGGACGGACCTGGTTGTGGTTCAGATTTGGAGTTGTTGTTATCTTTATAACCCGGAGTCACATTTCCACCCCCTTGTTCCTTCCCATTTCCATCAGTAGACTGAACAGATACGCCTGGCGCTTCATGATCGTCTTGGTCTATAATTCCTTCAGTTCCATCTGCACATTTCCCCTTGGTAGTTTCTCCAGCGTCACCTTCTGGTAACCGAAGGTCGCCCTGGAGTTCATGATCATTCTCAAACGATTGGATTAATGCAGGTTCTGGGATGATTTGATCGGATCCCGAGTTACATGGTGCCCTAGCTCCAGTGCCAGTCTCCGCCTCATCGTCATTTGCAGCCTCGAAGTAATGGTTATCCGGAATTCTCTGAAAGTATACATTAAAAGAGTTCACAACATGACAGTAAATTCGCATCATTAAACATTAAACTGACAAAGCCTAACTTTCACATTATCAGTGGCGTAATCACCTTACTCCTTCAATTATTATAAACATCAGACTTACCCGTACACTTGATGACTTGAAATACTCTGCCACTACTTCCACTTCTTCTGACATCCTTATGGTTCTTTGCCTTTCCTGTCTCCAACTGGGACCAGCCCCATTACTGCCACCATCCCTATGAATTTCAGCGAACACATCCAACGCAGGACAATAAGGTTTTCTTATTTAGCTTCCAAAACTGAAAACTCAGAGTCAGCATCGCTATCCGACCCCAGATCCACCACCTTCACGCGTTTCCGCTTGTTATTGTAGGGAGATGTCATTATACTTGCTGAACTTAATAATCTATTTAAAACTTCCGTTCAAATTATTTAAAACTTCATACCGATAGTTTCACGAGCAGAATCAATAATAAAAAAGGTGATCCGTGATCCCTTACAAACCACCAAACATGTGGCCAAAACAAAGCACACAATTAGAACTCGCAAAAAGAAAAACCGATCGAGGATCGAGTCATTCGAGTCATCAAATTGGTAAAGACGTGCATTCTGCGCGCATTCAAATGCACTCAACTTTTGAATTTTGTTGCCGATCATGATGATATGCATTTGCAAAAAAACTTGAGTTTTTACACTTTTTCCTTTGTTCATTGTCTTGTTGCGTCGTTGAAGGGTCATGAAACAATTTTATAACCTTTTCTCGGAAGAATAAAGCAGTTGTAGATGCGTTATATGGATATTTATATTGATAGTTTGATTTTATTATATGAACTCCATGCAATTACAAGGTAAATCTCGTAGAACATGGCACTCATGAGTTGTGATAATTTGTCAAGAGAAGCTTAATTTTTGACTGGTACATATTTACAGACATATAGTTATAATTGACATTGACATTGCTTGCAATAAGCTTGATTAGCAGGTGAGAGACAAACGAAACATGACATGATAACATTTTCAAGATAAGAAGGATTTTTGGCTTCGGTTTGGGTTACATTTATATAGGGGCCTAGCAAGTGTGAATTTGATTACCAAAACCATGTAAAATCACTTCTGGACAGAATAATTTGTCTTGTGATTTCATATTGTTATGTATGATTGTATAAAAGTAAGTTTAAGTGGATCGTAATACATGTCTTATCTAATTAAATTACTTTGCAATCCAGTCTGTCATTGGGGTTTTCACCGAATTGCACAGACAGTAGCCACATGCTACCTACATAATGAAAGGTGTGTGATGTGATGACGGTGATGAGATGTCAGAGTGATTGATAACGAGCATTCCATTCGATTTCCATCTTCAGACATATATTTTAATTACTTGACACAGAAACAGGAATGAGGAGTTTTTTATGAGTTGTATAACGTGATGATGGCTTACTGATAAAGATCAATTGCAATTTTTGTCTCAATTACAATCGGGTTTGCAATTACGACTCACATTCGTTAAGTACGTCTTGCAAAAGCCAGTTCGCAGAAAGCAAGCTGCAAAGATATAATTCGTCAATTCATTGAAAATGCATTCTAACGTACTTTCACTTTTGGTAGCTCTGTGTGCTGTATTTGCTACGGCCACAGGTAGATTTCTGGATTTAGATGAAAACTACTACAGGTTGACTGTAAATGTGAATGAGATGATGGCAGTGTCGTCTTCTCCGTAATATCAACTTCAACCTTGTAGTTTTCATCTAAATCAGAAATCTACCTGTGGCCGTAGGCAAATACAGCACACAGAGCTACCCAAAAGTGAAAGTACGTTAGAATGCATTTTCAATGAATTGACGAATTAGATCTTTGCAGCTTGCTTTCTGCGAACTGGCTTTTGCAAGACGTACTTAACGAATGTGAGTCGTAATTGCAAACCCGATTGTAATTGAGACAAAAATTGCAATTGATCTTTATCAGTAAGCCATCATCACGTTATACAACTCATAAAAAACTCCTCATTCCTGTTTCTGTGTCAAGTAATTAAAAAATATATGTCTGAAGATGGAAATAGAATGGAATGCTCGTTATCAATCACTCTGACATCTCATCACCGTCATCACATCACACTTTCACTATGTAGGTGGTAGCATGTGGCTACTGTCTGTGCAATTCGGTGAAAACCCAATGACAGACTGGATTTGCAAAGTAATTTAATTAGATAAGACATGTATTTACCATCCACTTCAACTTACTTTTATACAATCATACATAACAATATGAAATCACAAGACAAAAAATTCTGTCCAAAAGTGGTTTTTACATGATTTTGGTAATCAAATTCACACTTGCTAGGCCCTATATAATGTAACCCACACCGAAGCCAAAAATCCTTCTTATCTTGAAAATGTTATCATGTTCATGTTTCGTTTGTCTCTCACCTGCTAATCAAGCTTATTGCAAGCAATGTCATGTCAATTATAACTGTCTGTAAATATGTACCAGTCAAAATCAAGCTTCTCTGACAAATTATCAGCAACTCATGAGTGCCATGTTCTACGAGATTTACTTGTAATTGCATGGAGTTCATATGATAAATCAAAGTTTTACTATCAATATAAATATCCATATAACGCATCTACAACTGCTTTTATTCTTCCGAGAAAAGGTTATAAAATTGTTTCATGATCCTAATAGACAGGGAGGATAAAACGACGCAACAAGACAATGAACAAAGAAAAAAGTGTAAAAACTCAGTTTTTTTGCAAATGCATTCAAACATGATCGCAACAAAATTCAATAGTTGAGTTGAGTGCATTTGAAATATATTGAATGCACGCACAATGCACGTCTTTACCAATTTGATGACTCGAATGACTCGATCCTCGATCTTTTTTTCTTTTAGTGAGTTCTACGCGCAATTGTGTGCTTTGTTTTGGAAAAGGCCACACGTTTTGTGGTTTGTAGGGGCTCACCTTTTTATGATTATTCATTCCAGTATGATTTTAAGTAATTTGAAGGTAACTTTTGAATAGCTTAGTTAATTCAGCAAGTATTTTCAACTGTTGTTGTCAAAAATAATGAAATCTCCCTACAATAACCAGCGGAAGCGCGTTAAGTGGTGGATCTGGGGTCGGATAGCGATACGGACTCTGAGTTTTCAGTTTTAGAAGTTAAAATTAAGAAGCCTTATCGTCCAGCGTTGGAAGTGATCGCTGAAATTCATAGGGATGGTGGCAGTAATGGGGCTGGTCCCAGTTGGAGACAGGAAAGGCAAAGAACCATAAGGATGTCAGAAGAAGTGGAAGTAGTGGCAGAGTATTTCAAGTCAAGTCATCAAGTGTACAGGTAAGTCTGATGTTTATAATAATTGAAGGAGTAAGGGT
>LJIJ01002235.1:0-29608 GCA_001718145.1 Orchesella cincta
ACTTTTTGAATATATCTCGCTCAAAAAATAAGCAGAGAGCCAGAGCAAAAGCGCTTGAGCACATGTTGCGAGAAAACGCACGAATAAGCTGAAATCAAAAATTTACTAGCAGTGACCTTCTCCTCGTTTCAGACTCCATGTTTCCAAAGGGAAACTGGGGACATCGTGCTTTGCAAACCCCAGTTTTAGAACTGCTTCAAAATGTTCCTATCCAGATTCCAAAAGCTGTACTCGTTCCTTCTCTCGCTCCTGTAACTAGAACCTTCAATATTTATGAGAAATCAGTTGTTTCAGTGTTTAGCACAGCGCTGTTGATTTTAACTAGCGGGGAAGGAGACGCTGTTCAAGTTGGTTGCTTTGCTTGCAATGAATTCGTGGTTCAGTACGAACATCCAACCAGGTTCGGCATTAAAGCTTACCCATTAACATTCAAAAATGTGCCAGCCAACTCAGCATCATCATTGGAAAACATTTCATTGTTTTGGAAACAACTTCACAACTCCATCAATTTTGAAGGTGAAAGCTCACAAGAGATTAACTGTCCTGCCATTTCATATTTGTCATTATTACCTAATCTGCTTGGGGAAACTTGTGAAACATACGATGCTTTCTTTGCTCTCGTGAACTGTACCAACTTCAAAAACTGCAGGTCATTTTATTTTTCCCAATTGGATTTGAAACGAGAAACTCCCGTGCTCTTTAGCTATCTCATGCGTGTACTTTCTGCTGGACAAAATCAAGTTAGTTTCTCATTCCAGGTGATTGTCCCTAAAGAGAATTTCTTGGACACAAAGCTAACAGCATTTTTAACACCATTCACGGCTGAGGTCTGGCTCTTCATTACAGTTACAATTATTTGCATTTCTATTTGGCTTGTCTGTGCAGAGAAGGAGAGATTTGGACAGGTGATATTTTGGCAGTTCTGTGTAATGTTTGAACAAGATGGCGACCAACTAAAAAACGCAAATCGGGGTTTCGGAAAATTTATCATAACCATTTGGATTTTTGCAACGATTTTTATTCGTCAGTTTTACAATTCATCGCTATATTCTTTTATGACTGCGGACGTAGAGCCAACAGACTTTCCCAAAAATGTTGAAGAATTAGTTAACAGAAACGACTTTGAATTTCTTTCACCGAATTTGTTTTACCAGCATTTGTTTACTTCCTTAACCTTGCCAGAGCTTTCGGACACTCTGAAAACTTCATATCTGGATATGTTCCACAAGTTATCATTTTTGTACACTGTCGACAGCTATGTAACGGATTATAGCTTTTACATCCTCACATTGCTTTCTGCAATGACTGGCAAACCTACCCTTACATTTAAGATTCAATCTGAAGAAAGTGAAAGTATTGTTACAGATTATTTTCAGAAAAACTCCACATTCACCAGATTTGCGGTTTTGTGTGAAACAGACTGTGAAAGTAAATGGAATGTGGCATTTTTTGGACAAACAAAATTTAGAAGGATTGTGCCGAAACAGAAGCCCCTATTTACAGTTTTTGAGTTTTGGGTGCAATATTATTCGAGCTTTACCACTTTTTTGTTCCCCAAGTTTATAGGCTCATTTGTTGAGAGTGGTCTGTATGAACAGTCAATCAGTCAGTATAGAAAACTGGAAGAGTTCAAGCTGCTAACGGATTTGGGTCGACTGGTGAACCTTCGAATGGGTAACGGGAGCCTATTTGCTTATGTCTTTCTTACGAACATGAAAGAAACATTTGAAATCAAGGAAAATCCAACAAAGGTCTCTGCATTAAGGGGGTCTTTTATAATTACATGTTTTATGGTATGTGTTGCTTTCTTTATTTTTACGATGGAAATATGTTTGGCAGCAAAGAAATTCAAAGTCTACAAAATTTTCTGCTAAAGGTGTTTGTCTGCAATGAAAATTGTTTCTGACTGAGCAAGCCACTTGTTTTACATTTGGCTTTTTAGTACGGTACCCAAGTTTAATTCAGTATGTAAATGAGTATTTAAAGATTTTATATTCAAGCAGACTATCATAAGTTAGCAGCAGTAAAAATATACTATCCGCTGACACCTTAATCGTTGAAATTCTTGACTAACAGTTTAAAATATTCTTGCAAACTACGTGTGAGGCTACTTAAGACTGTTAAATGCGTTTGCAACTAATGAATGACACAAAACCTCGCCAGGCACTTTCTAAATAGCTTGCTCGCTAGTGGAGAATCAAGTTGTTTTTTCTGTACAAGTAGTCCCTAGACGGGACCACGGATTGTACAAACCCACCGAATACGCGGAAAAATGATACAGAAAAAAAAGTTTTCTTCTTTTGGTATATCTAAGTAATAAATTTGAAAGTGGCCCAACCCCAAATTTTATTTCAGTGTAAACATATTTAAGAATAAATATAATATACATATACCCATATGATTCCGACAAAATCTTCCCCGAAATTTCAATTGGGGATGGAATAATAGGATATGAGACCCCACGTAAATGTAATAATAGTTTTATGCCAATTCACTGGAACTCATGCGTTAACACCATTCTCGTGCATGATGTTTAACAAATGACAACAAAAGTTTATTTTCAATGATAAATCCCTGGATTGAGCAACACATGAAACAAATGAAATAATAGATGTGTGGCTAACTAAAAGATTAGAAGAAATTGCATTGTCAAACTAAGAGAAGTATCCGCACATTTAATAAGTTTCAATGCGTCCAGAAAGTTAGCTGATCCAAAATTAATACGAATAGGCCCACAGAATTTGTAAAACTTTGTCCAGAACAGCCGATGGTACCGAAACTTGCAAGTAGCAAGATGATGTTTTAAAAGTTGAAATGTGTGAATATACTCCAAATACACTCGAACCATGCCACCCATTACTACAATTAGTCGAAGAAAGCAATTACAGAATATGGCGCCACTAAACACCAAAGAAAAAATATTTTTGAGCGTCCACAAAAGAATAAAACCAACCATGCTCAAAGCATGGCAAATTATTGAAATGAAACCCCGAGGAATCAAATTGTTACTCAGCACACAGCACACCATTGGTCAACAATCCCAGAATTTGAATGGTTCTGAGCAATAAGCAATATTGTTGAGCTCCAAATCCTTTTCATGTTACGCATTTCCCACATGTTTGAAGGCACGCCATTAAATTGGACTATGGACTTCTGGTGCGTTTATAATGCACTAGTTCATCAAATGAACTATATGCGCGATGCAAACAGAGGTATGCTCCTTGAATTTTTTGTTGGAAATGGTACAAAAAGATTCTTATGTTTACGAAAAAAGAGAAAAGCTTACGTAGGTGGGTTCAACCATTATCCATTTCTAGTTCTTAATAGGTACGGCACCATTTGAGATAGTAGTTTTGCTTTCCGGACACGAGAAGCCAGATATGGTAAAAACCCGTGGATAATGATTTTAAAACCCGGTGGGTACGGGTTTTAACGTGTTTTGTGGGTTCAAACGGGCACTAATGGGGAGAAAGGATAATATTAATTTATCGTGTATTTTATTGAGAATATAGTGCTATCCTCTCATCGGACTCGGCCTGTTTTTTCCTATAGTGGCTTTATAAGATTTTACTATATACTATAGATATATCCAGGCGGGAAACACTACATCAGAATTCGTTCAAAGTCCTAGGATACCTTGGATGGGTATCCTCAATACGTAGTGACATGTATTGTATGAGTGTTCCTGTGTTCAGACCTGACAGTTTTGAAATGTTGAGAACAGGCGCTTATTTTTTCCCAATGTTTGAAAATAGATCAATAAGATCTTAAATTACTTACAGTATATAATTTTGCGGCCTGTTACTTCAGGTCAATGAGATCAATTTACTTCGAGGGGCTTATTACACATTTTACACACACTCATAATGTATAAATATTATACATGTGCGTACTATTTTACATAAATATATAATAATACTGAAATAACTATTAAGTTACACAGTTGGTCAAAAACCATGACACAAGACAGTAATCATTGGCTAATTGGAAAAAGTAACATTAAACAGATAAATGGAACATAAGGAACAGGAAACAATGCATTATACTATGATTTTGCATTGATTTTTACTGTTTTATATATTTACCCGTTTTACCCATATAAACCCACAAGATTCTTTGTGGGCTGGGCCCATTAAAACCCTAAATTTAAACGGGCTGCCCACCTACCCATTATAACCCACGTGCCATCTCGGCCAGAAGCTTGATTATATAGTACTATAAATTATAAACGAATAACTTGGGTTGCTTGCCATGGCTGTTTTCAAACTTGATTATGCCACGTGGGCATAAATCACCCAAACAGAATGATAAATGAGCACGTAATAATCTCATTACGAACTTTTGAACCAATTTAATGTCTGGTCCTTATCCGTCTCGAATGTATCGTATCCCCATTTTCCATCATTTTGCCACAAAACCCCCGGTTTTTTATCATAGACTGATTATTTGTAATAACCACTGCTATTTTTAACCACTAATACTGTGTTTTATGTGGGTGCAACCATTTTATAAGAATTTTTGAAGTCTCGGAGTCTTTTGATCTATAACAAGGATTTATGAATGCGAGTGCGTACATCTGTGGAAGTATAACACAAAAAAAGCAAATTGGAATACGTAAAAGATTAATTAAAATTAATTGTTTAAAATGACTAACAATGGGTATTTTACAATTTATTTCAAAAAATTTATATATTCTGGACAAATATTACTACAAAAGGTCCAAGACTGGGACCAACCCATTCTACTCAAGGAAATGTGATAATACAATCGGTAATGTAGTCAACTACAGCTTTAAAAAATGTTATGGTTGTAGATACGGTGATAAAGTAGAACCGTGACACTTTCACCTTGAGTGTCGGACATGACATCAAAATTCTCCTGAAATCCTTGTGTTTAGTTCTGCTCCAGGAGTCGACAAATCCACAACCCAAGTCAAACACTGTAGCTGCAAGAGACATTGTACAAAACCCTGTTGTTGCGCAGTCAATGATACCAACTGGATACAAAACTGCATCAAATAAATTTTTGTTAGTTTACTTGTAATTTTAAAACTTTCCTAATATATTAATTGATGGCTTACGAATTCCCGGAAATTCTTCAATGAAAACGTGATTCAAACTCCGAACAAATATGAATCCGCAAGGAATCAAAGCAAAAAATATGTGAAATTTCATCATCGGGATGGCGAGAGGAGCCATACAGTCGTTGAAACAGGTGTACAAAATTTGTAGAGTTCTATACGTTTCCACGGCAGTTTTTGGATTTCTCAGCTCATTAATCGTGTAGCCACTTGCATTACTTTTGCTAACAACCCATAATTTATGTTATATGGGTCTAATCTTGAATTTTAAATTGGTTAGGTGAAAACCTTACTGAATTTCTCGTAGCCAAAACTCCATGCTATTTGTGTGCGCAACGACTATCCACTGGTAGAGGATATAGTTCGTGAGAACCTGCCCAACCAGAACGAATTCGTGCAATGCTCCAGGAATTAGCCAGTACCATGGCTTGGGATAAATGTATGATAACAGGTACCAAGGTTGAAAAGGCATCACAAGAAATAGCGAAGTTGTAACAAATACTTGAAACGTATTTGATGGAATGCTGACATTAATAACAATTCTTCCACCATCCTTATAATCGTCTAGATCCACAACATATTTTTCTGTTGGAAAATTTTTTATGAAACATTTCCATTTTAATTATTATTGTTCAGTTTTTAAAGTTATTTGGACGTTTTTTTGTGCATTTTATCATCCAAACTTTATGCTATTTATTGGTTTAAGTACTTAATATTTAAATTTGAATTACCCATGAATTCCCGATTGAATCTAAATAAAGTGTTGATGTACTGTCGAATCTAAACACAAATTGACGATAAATACATCGGTATAATAAAGATTTTTTTGTTATATAGGTTTTTTAAAGTTTTAAGGATATCAGTACCTGTTCCTTATAAATGAACATGTTGATGTTAAAAATCACCGCACAAACATACCAGTACACACTTATAGAGCTCATAAACAATTCCCTGCAAGTCTCATGGTGCCCCGCCGTGATTGCCTTGAATATCGCATAAAACTGGAAAATAGTGAGAACTGACGTTTGGATTGTAAATGGGAACCATTGAATATTCCACCACTTTTCCGAGTCAGGACTCCACCTTTCTATGCGATGATTTTTGGCATTCCATTTCCAAGGAAAGGTTCCCGAACAAATGCCCAATATTAGAATTTGTCGGAGTCTTGCAATTGTCCATTTATCCAAGAAATATGGTCTTGTTTTCATGACATCGCTTCCATCAACGGAATGATTTGGATCTGAAGTCTGATGCGGATGATTTTCCGACACCTCACATTCGTAATTTTTTTCTTCCTCTGATTCCACAAAAAACGTAGGATCCCGAGTAACCCTGAAGTTGTAACGGGAGTCTCTGTTTTGAAGCAAGCTCGACATTCTAATTCTGCTGTCACTTCGTGCGCCATCACTTCCAACATGAAATATTCCGTGGTCCTCGGCATTTTGTGTGAGTAAAGCGGCATTCCAGTCAAAATTATCTTCTGCTTCGTTGTAATGGATGGTGGACAATCCAGTTACCTTTGAGAGGTTGCGTCTTCTTCGTTTTTTCAGGGTTCCTGTTTGCTGCATCGTTGCTTTACTTCTTTTCAAAAAATGCTTCCAAATGGGAATGCCGTCAAGGATTGAGAAAACACTTATATATGTAATCAACTCAATTTACAGGCAACTGGAGCAGAATGCGAAACGTCCGACGCGATTAAATATCTTCTTTAAAACCCACGCTACTCAGTAATTGGTTAGGCAGTTTTCATCATTAGACGTTTTACGTGATTGGTAATACCGGAAACGCCCCACTCATTAAAACTATCAAGTATGATTGCTGTACTTTTATAAAGAAGCTAAGGGTTGTAATGAACGATGTCATCTAAATTATAAATGCTGACCTAAACCTAAGAAACATGCCATACAAGACTAAAGCAAAATAGAACGAACGAATAAATATCATTCATCCAGCAAAACGATACTTACAGACAGAATTTTTAAGTGTAAATTATAAGGAAAAGGAACATGCCTATTCTTTATATCACGCCATCTCCATCCGAAGTAATCAGCAATTTCTTTGGGATTTTATCAACAAGCTTTTTGGTGTTTTTTGCTATAATCCTATGACTTATCGTAGACGTCGTCGTTTATGAAGTATACTCAGAAGTTTCACTAAAATTGTATTGCATGTTTCTAATAGCCTGCTTATATATTCCGATTGTCATTCGTTTTGAAGCGTCACGTTTTATAATTAGCCTGACAAAACATGTTCAAAAGTGCAACTACAGTAACGGATATCTATTCCAGTTTTAATTCGTAGCAGATTCACCATCTAAAATTGAAGCAGTACAAGTTGCTCCCTTTTTGTAACAAATAATTGATTGCATGTGAACATGCGATGGCAAACTCAAGTTTACTTTTTATGCTGAATTTCAACTGATTGCTGGTTTTTAGTATCAGAACAAGAAAATAAAACCTGTTTCATAAATATTTTCACACTATAAGCTGCTGCTCGCAATTAAAGAAGAAAAACGTTGTGCTTGTTCAAAGCTTCCCCAAAAGGTGAACGGTGACATTCATAACCTAAAATGAGTCACGGTCGTTGGCCGTTCATATTTTAATGCATTGATGTCAGCATGCTTGACATGTAGTAGCTTTTTGTGAATTCTTACATTATTTTTAACACAATGCATCCCAACTCAAACTGTAAGCGTGATTTGATCTGTTATTCACATATCAGGCAGTTGCAGCTAGGTCGGTAGATCTTGATGCCGTTAGAGCAGCAGGATCTGCTGCTCTACAAATGCACAGAATAGTAGTCCTCGAAGTCTTTCCATTCCTTTCAATTTTTTAATTCGAAATACTCGAACAATGTCTTTCAAAAAATGTCATTCAGGCAAAATTGTCATTCCCTTCCATTCCTTTCCATGCATTGAAAGAGAATGAAAGACATTTGTCGTTCATTCATATAGTAAGGTTAAGCTTAATATAGCAAATTAATTGATGCTACGCAAATTTTACAGAAGGATAAATAAGTTAAATAAGATCATTAGCTCCCTCGATAATTAAAATTTGCACAGTTTAAATTAAAAAAAGTTTTCATGAAAATATGGCAAATTCAACTTTATACAAATATTTTAAATTAGTTGAAAAACGGGCTATTTCAATAGCGAAATGACATTTTCCCAAGATCAGATGATTTTAAGTAGATTTAACTGCAAAATGCATCAAAATGTTAAATTAAATTTTTAAATTTGAAAGATCTTTCAAATCTTTCAATTCCATTTCTTTCAGGTCATTTTTCTTTCATTTCAATTTCAATCTTCATGTAATGTTTCAATATAAATGGATGGAAAGGCATGGAAAAAGAATCATCCTTTCTGGAAGACTTCGAGCACTAAACTATACTTACTTGAGCGAATGAAAAATGCCCATGCAACTGCAAAGTTGCAGTTCTTAGTTCTAAGAGTTATGATTGCATGGATGAAATTCAGGAAATTTCAATAGTTTCGTGCATAGAAATGAATAAATTGACTTAACAGCAAGAATTTAATTAGCACTTTCAGAAGTTGAAGGACTTATAAACTAATTGCTTAAATAAAGTAAAAATGTAGTGCACTTATAAGATTGATTACATCTAGTACAAAATCTTTGAAGTATCGAAGTGGTGTTATGCAAGAGCATTGTATTGTAACTGATCGTGAATAAAAGCTAATTTATAATTTATGTCACGAAAAGATTTTTCCTAACATCATACCGACCAATACATTGCACAGTTATGTGACCATCAAATATGGCCGACAAAAAGTTTTAGAATTAAGTACACAATAGCTACATACAAAGCTTAGGATTTGTATCATGAGCGAGCACTTGTTTGCTCCCTCGACCGCACTAGTATTACTTTAGTATTCGAAGCCTGTTCACTGCAAACCGCAAGTTGGTTTAACGATTGCATCTCTTTACAAAAACAGTATTTCCAAAATTTCCAACATTTTTTAAAAACCTTACCGGTGGCCAGCAATAATCCGTTAATGCCCAAAATTAGACATTTTCTGCATTCGCACAACCATAACAGAATAGAAACCAAAAGTAGACCAAGATGAAGATAGAATACAAAGATTATCGTAGCTGAGGTAGAAGCTCAGCTTTCGCCGCTTCCAAAGTATCATTCCAAACGTCAATTCTGTATTTCCAATCCTTCCACAGGTGGATTAACCCAGATTGAATTAAAGACGAAAAACGTCTTTCCCACATTTCCAATGGAATTTCAAGTTCTATAAAACTCCAATAATGATACATATGGCCATATGATGCCTTGCTGGTTGCAATAGCATCTTTGTTTATTTGGTGTTTGGTAAGCCCAAAACGTATTTTGTTTACTTGATCCAATGTATCAATAAACACATCTCGTCCACATTCAGATATTTTGGAAACGTAGTAGTCAAATTTTATCATTTGCCTAGCTTCACTTCTGTTGGATGGCACTTTTACAAATCTCCCGAGTTCTAATTTGAGATTACTTAAACTCTGACGAAAGTGCTTTTTTAAGTACATGTTTGAAATTGTTAGCTTAGTAACTTTCCAGTATTGTCGTTCGAAAAACTCATTTTCCTTAACATAATTACCCATATGTATCGAAAGTAGGATTCTTTTAGACTCAATTGGCAAGCTGAATACTGTTAAATTGTTGTTAAATACTTCTTCAAATGTCTCGATAGTTTTAGGAATTAGAGGTGTAGTCAACTGGTCAATGTTGTTACCTTGGTAGTTGTTGGTCAGAAACATACCGGCCAGTATCCAGGATCCTGTGATTAACCTAGCCCATTTTATCTGAGACGTTGATTGCCCAACAAATATTTCATAGAAGAAACAGATTGTGACGATGGGTACCCTTCTAAATTTTGATACCGTGTAGTGCCACAATAACATGCTTATACAAAGAGTTAAAACTATCATCAGCCACGTGATTAGGTCAAACGCGCTTACATAACCTGCGAGAGATAAGTATGCAGGTTTTGCTATTGGCACGCATGTAATAAACTGAATTTTGTCATATTTAGTTGATAGCAGTGTCGGATTGACTGTAGACTGATAGCTAAACTGTGGACTTCCTCTCATGACCATTTTACCTCGTCCAAATATTCTGGCCGAAGAATTTGGGAAAAGTATGCTCAAAAACAGAGGCTCGACATCGTTAGTAGTTCCTTTATTCCAATCGAGAAGATAGGCATTGTTGACTGGCATTTTATTGCCTATTTTTGCCGAATGTCTTATAAGCGTGCTGGCGCAAAATAAACGCATATTTTCGACAGATTTTCGACTTTTTACTGAATCGTCGTATGTAAGCAGTTTATCGTGAAGGGCTGGTAACTCGGCGTTAGAATGTGCGCATTTTTCAAGGTCATGAGGGTCTTCCTGAAAGTGTTCATGACAATGCGTTCGGACTAGTTGAAGCCAGTTGTATATATCTGGGCATGTTTTCACAGATCTTTCCCAAATTCTGTACATATTTTTCCCTTTAGAGTATTCTAACAAGAAGATTAGTTTTGTTGTGTATTGAAATGATTTAGCGAAGTTTCCATATCCAGAAATAAGCATGTCGTTTATATAGTGACGCTTATTTCTGTGTTCAATTTCAAAATATTTAAAACCTAACTCATGTGCTTCTACGTGAATAAAAAATGTGCAGCATTTTAGAATTTGGGACGCGTACTTAAATCTGTGGTCGACCATTACGTTAAAAAAGGTACGGTCGAGTTTTGCTAATGATTTCTTGTACTTTGAATCTTTAGCAAGGCAAGGTTCATTCAGAAATATCTGGACGAAGCACTTTAGTTTCTGTGGTGGCGGCGCGGGGAACAAAAACCCGTTGCCTTTTTTCAAATCGTATTTTTTACTTTGACAATTTGTAGCTTTTGATGGCGTTAAACGTTGTTCGTACAAGTGACGCGACAGAACAACTGGAAACTTCAATGGCTCAACAATGAAGGAATTTGCGTTTCCCTGCAATGGAAATAATTATAATTAAAAACGCCTTCATTCCTTGTATGTTATGTTCTGCTTACCTCAATATTTGGTGCAACTAGGTGAACCATGCAATCCTCAAACATCTGTAGACTGTTTTCGAAACTGATGGTACTAAACTGTATGGTGTTCCTGACACACTGTAAAATGAGGACTAACATCCCTTGTAATACCAACGGCTCCATTTTTATTGAGTAAGAAATTTTTGCGTCAAGTTGGCAAAAATTACATTGATTTAATCCAATTTTCAAAGTACTGTTTCCCAGGATTTAAGTTTTTGAACTTGGGTGAATACTCTGTTATAATTCGTCAGTTTTTCCAAACCCTCCAGTGTTTTTATTACCGTGGTTAACTTGTGTTCTCCTAGTAACTCATACGACTTGTATTTCTGTGGGCATTTTTTGCTGGCCTTGGTATTATACCAAACCTAACTCGACTAGTAAGAAATAGTCGATGAATAATTTATTTGCAATGTTCTGGGGCTTTTCGGACGTGTATTATATCCAAACTTTATGTGATCGATCGATTGAATCTAGACACTCCCTTTCAGGTCTACATTTTCTTGTGCATGAAAGCAACATATTTATCTGTATGAATGTATTAACTATAAAATAAATGTTAATGTTTAAAATATATTTTAAACTGATCTCTACATATACCCTCAGTTATCATACTCTAAGCAGAAACTTTTTGTGGTATAAACTTGAAATTTATAAAATTCAGAAGTAGTAAAAATACGCGAGAAGTTTTCAAAAAACTACCAAATTAATGCGGAAGTTTTACTGACCTGCTAGTATTTGTAATTCAAAAATTTAAGTTTCTTCGCAAACAAGGCTGGCTTGCAACAAACAGTTTTTTCCTGAGTATCTTAGCCTGTTTTTCTGCATTATGATTTTATTTGTATTTGTGCTGTGTAAGTTCAGACTGAGCTTCTTATAAGAGACAAAGTGGCTCTTTTCATTTTTTTCAAGCGCCTTTCCTATAACCATTTATTGATTAAAATTTAAGGGCTGGGTAGATTCCGTGCATGTTTAAAGCATTGCTAACATTCCCTTTTATAACTTTAAGATGGAAATTGAAGTTGAAAAATTGTTCGTCAGTTGTCGGCTTTTATATAAAACTAATATTAATTTTTAATGCTTCATTATCCTTTATTACTTATATATTACGCTGGAAATTTTTGCTTTACTATGTAGGGAATCCAGTACTTTCCTTTGTAAAATATGATTGTAGCCCCGGGTCGCCACCTTACGCTACGTTTTGCATAATAAAAAACCTACTATGGACCTTATATTAAATAAAAAACAATTTAAACGTAGCCCACAAATAAGTTTTCCGACTTATTTTAAATATTTTTTTTAAGTCAAATTATTTAAAAACTGGGTAAATATCAAGTAAATCATTAGCTCAGCAAATTGATTTCGAATTGATGAACTTTGTGTTGTTTTTTCATAACAAAAATTCCAAATTTAAAAAAATGCGTTGCAGTCCCAACTTTAAGCAGAAAGGTACTTCGTGTTAGAAGGTAAAGGTATTTTCGATGCATAGGTATTAGGTAGCGGTATAGGTAGTACCGAAAAGTACCTAACTTTCCAGCTCAGCTTATAAAACATGTTTAACTAGAAAATTTAAGCACATCAGATTCACCAAGGATTTCCTTGTCCATGCCAGCAGTATCAGTTAAAAGAAAATTATTGGAAAATCATTACGTTTTTCTTGAAGAACTAATACACGAAAAGTTCAAGCACTGCTTGACAAGCAGGCAAAGGAAATTTGATTGCCCCATGAAATTTATTTCAGTACAGATTTCTGCTAATATTATAGACCGCATTTATTATGCATGATAATTGGTCATTTTGGCTAGGGTAAGTTGAGACATTTTAAGTAGAGACACGTTCATTTATTTTATCATTTAAATAAGGTAGTATTCTAAGACATCGTGATGTAAATGTGAACAAGTAAAGAAAAAAGTTTAACATATTTGTCTCTACGAAGCATGACGGAGGCAATTTTATTAAGTATTATTTATAACTCTTAAAAAGTTTAAATAAAAAGTTGACTTCATAAAAACAGATAGATATTTATGAACTTTTTCCGCAACTTTCTCATACGCTCTTTCTATGTAAACAGAAATCATGTTTCTGAATTTTTTACAATTTTATCATAAGCAGGTTTAAATCAAATTTAGCGAGGATTTCTTATTTATATCTTCACTTTTGTATTTTCTCGTCCGAAAAATTATCTATCAATCGGCCCTTGAAATACACAAGAAAGTAATATCAAATTACATTTGTGCGTTAAAAACGACAGGCAAGCATACTGACGTAAAACGAATGTTATAAAAACAATACACAGCTTTTACCATCCATTCATTTTTCATTACTTGGAATAGATAAGTTGCGTGGGAGAATAGCCTTTTACGCAATCACTTTCGTCAACTAAATTGCGGAGAACTGGTCCATCGTAACGGATTATCATTTTTATAAATTAGTCCTACCACTATTCATTGTATTTTGTATTTGCAAAAATAATTTAAAGAGTTGCAGAAATCGTTAGCTCTTAAATAGAATACGGAATACTATGCCTAAAATTGGAATGCAGGTCATTAGTCTTTGATAAAAACATTTTTCGTAATGAGTACGAACGTACGCATTCATTACTTTCACGGAGAAATTATGCACGAAAGTTACTAGCGGTAATTAAGCACAAGTCCGTCTGCTCAATTCATAGAAACGAACGCACAGGAGATACTTCTCAGTAAAAGATAAATTATCTGGAACATTAGGTGTCGTGATCATTAGCGAGTACAGATATAATTCAGACTCATTAGTCATCTTGTCAATGATTGGGAGTGAAATGGGCCTTTCCTGAAAAATTGTATAAAAGCAAACTAAAAACCTTTCTCATTTTATGTTCACTCAAAGCATTCAATCAATTCAGACTACTTTTGAAGCAGCTCTTAAATTTAAAAAATGAAGAGTTTCACAGCAGCAATTTCAGGTGCAATCCTTGTCGCCATCACAATCGCATCTGCGGCAGTAATCCCTGCAGAAATGGACCGAGCAAGTGAATTGTTCTTGTCCCGGAACAGGCGGTATTTGGGCTCGGGTACAAATCCAAATAATATTCAAGTCAACCTTGGAAACCAACAAATTACTCCATCAAACTATGGTGGAAGCGCAGGATGGGGAAATCAGCAACAATCAAATTATGGCTCACTAGGGAATCAGTATGGGAGCAATTATGGAAGTTCGTACAACTCAGTTGGAGGTTCCGGTGGAAGTTTTCAACAAGGAGTTGATGTTGGCAATGTTGGTGGAACTCACCAGTCTAACGTTGGGATCGGAGGAATTCAAAACTTTGCTGGAGCCAGAGGAGAAGCACGTAAGTGTCACTGCTTAATTCAAAAATGTAGTTAGTTTGCTCAACTAAGTTCAAAGTTTTAATTGACAATTTCTCTCATTTTTATACAAAAATAGAGATCCAAAAATTACTCGCTGATTCTAATAACAATGGAGGCTCACATCAAACTAACGCAGGAATTGGAGGACTTTTATTATTTTAATAATTTGTATTTAGTTTATACAAATATATAGTTTGCGGTTTTATACTTATTAAACGTAATATTTCAATTAGTTATATTTTCCACATTGAATAATTATTATAAAGATAAAGTTTACGTTCTCGATAAAAATGCGCAATGTTCCATATTTTAAGTTTAACCCATTAAAACAATAAATTCGTAATAATGTATGAAAACGTTTTGTCGGCTTGTTAAATAGTATCATGTTTGGAAACTGCGTCATTGCTGATAAATTAGGTCATGCTTTTTCAATGAATGGATGCTCACGTCTTCAAACATTTGCGGTATCAACCTAAAACTAGTTAAGGTCATTAGTGTCATTATCATTTTCCATATGACGTATCATCATGGCCATGTCATTATTCAACTAATTACGAACTGCTAAATAATACCTGCATAAAAAGCAGAATCAAGAAATGCATAATTTCACGCAAATTTCGGCGTTCACTTTCGCATCCAATTTAAAGCAAGTAATAAGTCTTTCTTTTGTAACCCATCAATTTCTTCTGACCGCTAATTCTCATAAAACCGCAAACACCGGTATGATTTCTTATGGTTTCTCTTCATTTGATGCAAAAAATAGTTCAGCAAGCTTTTTATGTACTCTTGAAACCTAGTCATGACTGAGTCGCACCACCAACATGTTAAAAAGGACCAATTAATTACATAAAGAAATGTTTTTTATTGTGGTTTCTAGAAATCAGCTTTGGTCTTCCTAAGACCGGATACCAACTGACAACTTGTACAGTAATTTAAAAGTAATTGCCTCATATGAATGATAGTAGATGGGCGACAGTTTGTTTGTTCCAATCAAGCAAAGAAAAATACTGTCGTTTATACTTAAACTGTTAAAATTACACAATTTTCATATTTGCGTTTGATCCTAGAATCTTTCGCAAAGATGCTGCTTACAAAAGTTTTGATATTTTTATTCGTTTGGGTGACGATTACTCACTCAACTTCTTATATGAACAGACTCATCTTTGATTTGACGAAACCACTCAATGACTTAACGGCTAAAGAGTCTTCAGAAGAAGATTTTAATACAAGGATTTGCTCTGCATTTAATGCGACTGGCTCAGATTTCATGAACGTGACCATATTTTATGAAACAGGTATAGATTTAACATTTATTACCATTATTTAAATTTATTTTATTATGTTAAGTATCTAAAAGAATCCGAATTATAGCTGGAAAGACTGTGGAAGAAATGGAGCAGGAGACATTGAGAGTTGCCAAATTAATTAATGATACAATAAATATAAGGGATGCCTTGCTTATAATATCATGGACGTGAGTTTCTAAAACTTGCATTACCTAAAATTTATTATTATTATTAAGAAACAAGTATCAAATTTATTTTAATACGCTTATAGAGTAACCCCTGAAATACTGGACGAAGTAGGCTTTGGAAAACTTTACAAAAAATCATTTTGGGAGTACGAGCTTGCAATGGTGATGAACTTTCATGAAAACATAACTTGCGACGAGTTAGCAAAGTTTGACTTTCTCTTCTGGAACATATTCGTTAGTTCAAGTAAATCAGTTGGAATTGGTTACAAAGAATTCCTTATCGGATGCGAATATTTGAACATTTTCTTCCCGGAATTTATTCTGATAAACTGGAAGTTTGGAAACACCGTCGGGGTGACAGAATCTTATGGTCTTTTTCAAACTCGACTTAAATTCCTGTCCGAAGCTATGCTCGAGGAGCTTGGAGGGTTTAGAAAAAACGTTATATATTTTCCAAATGCAGAAAATGTCGGTGACAACAAGCATCAGCGTTTGTTAATGAATTATGCAAAAACATGGACATCCTCTCAAACAAAAAAGAGCTTAGTATTGCAAGTGCCTGAGATAATCCTTGACGACTTGTCAGAAAAGGAGGAATTTTCAATAATACCTACAATAACGCAGCATCCCAATGAAATGTTTCCTGAGTGGTTTTCGTGGTCTTCAGTTCTGTTTGGAACGGGATTTAAAAGCCGTCAATCTCTAATGATGAGTTCTAGTAAGTTTATTACCATGTTTTATTAAAACTTTGCTAATATTTGAATTTTTTTTACCTAATTTAAATAATTAAGGGCAATGGTGGACTTGGAAGGAAAAAACCAAAAAACTTTATGACCCAAACGTATCTGTGGCTGCGAAGCAATTTGATATTATTGTTGAATATGACACCGATCCACGAAAATTCAGCACAGATTCTTTGACTGATACCATCGCATCATCGATAAAAGATAATGAAGGCAACCTAGGAACAGCTATAGTTTTTCATTTAACATGTGGGAATCCTCCACACAATTCAAAGTTTTGCAGACCTCGAAACGAATTTGGGAAAAGCATGTCTCAAAATTTAAAGGTCGGATGTTTGCTGCATCTAAAATCTTTCGAAGCTTTTAAAACCTTTAATGCAACATCGGTTGTGGAAACCTGCCAAGAAATAAATGGAAGCATTTACATTCTCAAGCCTGTTTTGGTGGTGCGATGGTTCAGTGACAGTCAGAGTTATTCATTTCACTATGAAAATGTAATAAGGAAAACTCTACACGCTGTGAAAATATTACGCGAAGAAATTCTAGGAATAACACCACAAGCTTCCGTTTACTTACAGCCAGAGCTAGAGGAAAAGTATCGACCAATTTCCCACAATTCTATGGACTTCACGTATACCTTGTTTTGCGACGAACTGGAGTCCGAAACAACCATGTATTTAGAAGCAATTGTCAATTGGGCCCACTTGGAAAACTTTCGAATTATTGCAGGAACTTATTTCCGAAAAAGTGAAACGAATTTCGGTTTTCAACAAGGATTTCAACTTTATAGTGGATGGTTTTCGCTATTAAGGCGTTTAAATTGTCCGTATTTGGAAGGGTTGACTGGTAACGTCACTGCAGGAAGTCACCCTTGTTATCTCGTTCAAAATTACCTTAAAGCCAATTTTAATTGGAAACTCGACACCTGTTTGCAAACAAAGGAAGAAGAACTGGATGTAAAATTCGACTATTTTTATAATACAGCAGTGGGAACTTCCTTTCATCAAACTGAATATGATGAGGATGTGTATGTCATCATGTTCCAATTTGTTTTTCACCGGTTTCATTTAGCCGAGCTTGAAATTAGTACTGATTTTGAATCACCAATTAATGCTATAGATTTCGTACTTACTCAACGATCGGATTCAAACACCACCATTTTTATTCACTTTGTAGAAAACTCCTACAAAAGTCTAGATAATTTAAAATCATTTTTGTCATTCTTAGAAAGTAGTATGCTGTTTGAAACCACATTACTAAAAGGTATCCATGTAGAATTCTCAGAGACTGCGACTAAAGAAAGAGCTCATAATATGCTGAACATAATCAAAAATTCAGGCTTGGGCAGGGGTATTACATCAAATTGTGAGAAGATCCTACAAAGTTTGGTCCTTGATCCTTCAATTGCAGAATTGCTAACTCATGCCGATTATATAGTTTGCACGGATAAAATTAGCTTGCCCCTCTCAAGCAAGCGATCAGAGTGGAAACCCGTGTTGGATTTTCATCTATTCATTAAACGGGTTTTACACTCGTTGACACCCCATTTGAAGCTTTATTTTCGTGTCGAATTACCCTTAAATATAGAACAAAGCTCTGAGCAAGAGTCAAAGGGATATATTAGCTTGTTTTCCATTTTCAAATTGTTCAGTGCTGATTATGACATCAACTACTTCATTGTAAATGCGTTTGATGATCCCTCAGTTAACATCAAGAGTGGGTGGTGGGAAATTCAAAACTTTACAGATTTAACAAACCCAAAATCATATGTGGAAAAACTTACAGGTAATGGAAATTATTATTTACACATAAAATAAATCATATTTTATTGCATTTCTAAAACAATCTTTTTACAGTTTATAACGGGCACACAATGTGGTATCCGCCAGCACCCGATCCAATAAATGTAACTACAACGGTATCATTACCACCAATTAAGGATTCTCCAGTGGTTGCAATAGTTTCTTCTGTGAGTGCAGTCATCTTACTAATTTTATTAGCACTAGCCGTCTTAATTGGATTGCGGTGGAGAAAACTCCGATTTTTTCTATCCGACGCTGAGATTAAAGCTTTTATGAATGGACGACCTTCGACTTCAATTGAAATGGGGATAATGGGAGCAGAATCTGCTGCAGAATTCATGGTATTCGATGCTGAGTACGAGTTACCAATGTCAGAGCTGAGTGTTGGTAAGTAAAACAAAGTTTAAAATTCAAATTTTCAACCAGGTTGGAATTTTTATTTTAAATTTTTGCAATTCATAGATACTGACAACGTGATCGGATCGGGAAATTTCGGAACGGTTTACAAAGGAAAAGCAAAAGGAGTTCCTGCCGCTATCAAAAAACCAAACGAAAACTGCGATAAAACTATTTTCAAGAGTGTTCTAAACGAAATAAAGGTTCACTGTTACATAGGGAAACACGACAATATTGTAACATTTCTTGGAGCGTACACAAAGGAAATACGATCAGGTATATGTGATGGTTCTGGTTTAAATGAAGTTTATCATAGATTATTTTAAATTGTGAAAATATTTATGTAGGGTTTCTCTACATTGCAACCGAGCTGTGTTCAATAGGTTCTTTGGAGGCCCTGCTGAGATCTAAGAAGATTGTTGTATCAGTCCAAGAATCCGCCGGTTCTGAAACGGATCTGCAAAATGATGCGCTCTATTTTTACGACCTTCACAGATTTGCAAAGGAGATTGCAAATGGGATGGAATTTATTCAGAGTAAACAAGTCGTGCATGGAGATCTTTCTACCAGAAATGTAATGTTGGATGAAAACTACACCTGTAAAATTGGAGATTTTGGTCTCTCCCGTAAGCTTTATGAGTACAAAAAGTATGTAAAAAAGTCTCAAGATCCTCTGCCATGGAAGTGGATGGCATATGAAACTTTAACTAAAATGGAGTTTACATCGAAATCGGATGTTTGGAGTTTTGGTGTGACGTTGTGGGAAATTTACAGTTTGGGTATATCATAATGATACTTGTTTTATCGTTTATTTTGGATGATGGACAAAGGATGAGATTTTCAATGAAAATAATAAAATTCTTGTAGGCAACACTCCCTATGGAGGTTTGAACTGGAACACTGGGTTTGTTGAGGAACTAGAAAATGGATTGAGACTTGGCGTGCCTCGTTATGCAACGGAAACTACGATGTATGTCAAATACTTATGTCTATCTGTTTTGTAGTATGAATACACATTTAGTAATACCCATTAATTAAGTATAAAATTATGGCCACCATAGATTCCCAAAAATGGAAGAATGCTGGAACTTGGAACCAAATCAACGCCCCGATTTCAACAATCTTGCCAATTTTTTCAGAAACCTGTGTAATACGCAGTATGCAGTTGTATAATGCATGCTTTCATATATCTTACCAAAAACAAAGGATAAGTAATCATAAGTATACTCAATTATAAGCTGTTTTGTCACAAGGGATAAAAGTTCACACTAAATGTAATTAACGTACAAAAAACGTTTTATACACTGCATTGCATTGGAAGTCCGTAAATCTGTCTGTAAAGTAATCCTAATCTGCTCATGACACAATTTTCAAAACCGGTATTACGCAAACGGAGCTGAAACTAGAGTATTCATTCATTCATTACTTCTAAGAAAAAAATTTGTGAAAAACATTACGTGTCCAAGTTATTACGTCCTTCGAGATATCTCCAAAATGAGAACGCACTCAAATAAATTTTTAAGAAAAGGCGATAAACATTTGTGACATTTAAATTGAAACTAATTATAGAGATTATCAAATACCTGTTCTAGGTCATTGGCTCGCTCTTAGGTCACAACTCATTATATTTCTCTATGAAATGGGAAAATGTAGTCAAAGAAAGGTATAAATACCATGTAAAAAATTATTTGCACAAGTTCAAATTTTTCTGTCAATATATATTAGCACAAAATCAGCAGTTGCTTAAAGATCCATAAAAATGAATACCTTCACATCAACAATCATTACAGTAGTTGCCCTTCTTGCAGGTATATCAGCGGCTGTAACACAATTGAAAGTTGATCCAAGAGTAGACTACAAACTTTCCCGTTCCAAGCGTTTCTCAGGATGGAGTGCAAATCTAGGGCTACCAAGTTTTTCGAATTATGGTCCACGAAACGAGTAGGGAAGCATCTCATTAACTCAGCACCAACATCCTTATTTTACTTCAGAAGGCAGTCAGTACACAAACAATTTTGGACATTCATATAACTCATTTTATCAACAAAATTCGGATATTAACAACAACAGAGGTTCACATCAGTCGGATGTGGTTGTTGGAGGAATTCAAAACTTTGCAGGTGCCCGAGGAGAAGCAGGTCTGTTTATAGTAGCATACTAATTTCTTAATTGGCCTAATGGCTGTAATAATATCTGTTGCTTGTATTTTATTGCCGTTCTATAGAAATCCAAAGGATACTCGCTGACGCAAGGAACAATGGCGGCTCTCATCAAACTAATGCGGAAATTGGAGGGATTCTGATTTTTTAAACTGACTTTAAACAAAATATATAAAAACTGTGAAAGGAAACTGTACATAAAAATGTCAATAAAATAAAAACATAAATTTTCAGTCATACCCGTAATTTGTATTTATGAACAGGAGTTTAAAATTATATGTTGGTAATTCATTTAATATGGTGTGTTTCAAGGATAAGTTCTATAAACGTGTCTTCAAGCTGATAATGTCACAAACACGCCTGCTACAAAATACACTTGGATGGGTCATTTGATTTTTGGATTGGGTTTACTCTACAACATATTGGAGTTCGTAGAAATAAATTAGTTTCCCTTAGAGCTTTAAAAAATAGTGGGATATGAAATAGTCTTCACATACTAGTTACAATTTTTTTAAAGATTCGTTTGCAAAACTATACTCAATACAAAATTGCCGAATGTGCTATAGTTTGATATTTGTTTGTCCTCGTATGTAATATCAATAATAATAGTCAAGACTATGAGTAAAAGGATTCTTGGTAAAATAATTCGAGAAGAATTCTTATCGAATTCTATTACCAAGAAAGTTTTTAAATCAGTCTAGGCAATGCACCTCAGTGAAGCAATGGTAAATAAAAACGACGTGTATTGGGAATAAATCATTTCTAAAAATGAATAGAAAAAATGAATGAAATTCTTTTCTTTTACAATGTCATTAACTATCAACACAATTTGGGCCATTAACGTCACACCAGATTTTGTCATTTGTAAAAAACGAGCATATTATCTCTGACGCAGCAGAGAAGGTTGAAACAGTATTTAGAGGACAAACATTTCGAGTAACTGATACACAGTCTCACTCCATCCGTTTTTCAAGAAGTCGTCAATTATTTTTACGGAAGTTTCGAAATGACTACATTAAAACCCACAGCGCTTTTTCTCTCGTGCAAAGCGCACAATGTCGCCTATTGCCAAAAATATTCACACAGACTTACAGTGATGCGAATTTGTAACAAATAACAATTTATTCAACAACTCCTTCTGATGTGAAAATCTGTGATGCAACCATCGAAAGTGCTTAAAATTGACTAATTTTTGAGTAATGTTTATTTTTATGTGAAAGTCCTTCAATTTGAGGTACATGTTTCACGAATCGTTTTCTAAAGAAATTCTGCGAGTCAATGCCACTTATCAACCGTCATCCCGGGGGTACTAAACAATTTTTGTTACAGAATGACAATGGGAGATCTTTCACATAAAAGTAAACATTACTCAAAACTAGTCAATTTTAAGCACTTTTAATGATTGTATCATTTTTAACTTGCGTAACTTTCAATTTTATTATTGTAGTATAAGTATAAACCTAAATATATAAAAAAGTAATCCTCGCTAAATTTCGTAAGAAAACCATGTATGATAGAATTGCAAAAAAAGTTGAAAAAAAAGCATTTTAAATTTAAAAAATCGCGAATGTAAAACTCTCTGAACGAGCTCACAAGCAAGAACTTATTTTTACAAAATCAAAACTTTATTGAAGATTTTCAAGAGTTATACATTATTATAAAATCTAGCTACTTCCTTCTAGCCATCAGATTTTAATTTCAATTTAAAAAGACAAAAGCTCATCAAGCACTATCAGGTACTGTCGACGTTAAAAAATTACAACAGGAGAGTATTCAAGAAAATTGAACTAACCAATACAGTAATCTTAATTAACTTTTACAGGGTAACTAATCAACTATAATAAATGAGAAATGCTGAAGTACATTATTCCTCACTCCCTTGTCAATACTTGGCATTACATCTTTATTTCTCATTCAATGTAGAAGTTTCCGCTGTGATTGCAAAAATATTTCACACAAATACAAACATAATTTAGGGAAAAATATGCTCTCAGACATCAGCAAGCGTATTATTAGGCTCCGACTACAGGCTGCAAGCTACACTTACTGCGCGTGATGCACTGGGACCCCAAATCCGATCAATGTGTTTTAATCTCCGGTTACGTCTATTGGATCTGGTGTTGTTGTTGCTATTTTGGCTACCTTGTGATTCCAGTGCTAGCACTTATGCTTAAGTTTGGGTGAAATTTCAGACGATCCGACACAAATGGTGGCCTTCTCTCCTCCCAAAACGAAATAGCTAGGGCGTATCCAGTTTTTGCAAGTACTTTAATTGCCATAAGCCTCCTTGCCATTATAATGATCCAAGGCATGGTATACATCCTGAACAAAAACCGGGTTGAATTCTGCAACTCTGTCAATGCCGCTTTCCAGCTCGATTTAAAACTTAAAGGTATTCTAATGTTTGTAATTATTTACTCAAATTTGTATCAAACCACAGAGCTTCAGGAGACGTGAATTGTTGCCAAAAGTCCATTTTAATACAATAATGTTGACTACATAAAAAACTATTGTTTTAAAATTTATTCAACTTTCTGTGAATGTTTTGCTCCACAGCAGATATGCTGTATATTATTTTTTACACTGTATTTAATTCATTTCTTGGTAAATTACGGTTAACTTTAAATGTAACCTTTATTTGATCGATTTTCATAACATTTTAAATTTCTCCATTTTCAGCACGGTTTATAACGATAATTGAAATAAGTTCAAGTAGATATTTGACAAAGTAACACTAAGTAACACTATTTTTTTACTAACATTAAGTCTTCTCAAGTGCAACTAGCTAAAACAAAGCAAATTTACAATGTGATCAATTCCGCTATTTAAAAATTGGAGAATGGCTTGCTTGTCAAATTTAAAGATGGGATACGTTGTGTGCAAAACAAGCACTGGAAAAGACCGTGCTACCTTATGTGGAAGTTTTTTCCTTCCAGTCAAATTAATAAGGGCGTCTTTCATGCTACACGATGATTTTACAAGATTTCCAAGAAAACTGCACTCAAGCCAGGATAATGTCAGGGAAAATATCCAAAAGCACAAATACAGTACCAAAATTTTATACTCGTTTGCATCTATAGTAAGCTGGAAGTGTCTTATGATGATGTAGCCAAAACCTGCAAAAAAGAGGTGCACGATGCCATATTGAATGGCAACAATGAACCGAGACAGAATTTCATTGGCATAACAACTAAACAATTGTTGGCAGCGATAAATCCATAGGATCGTGTTGACGTTGAGGATGCCAAGTGATTGGGTTTGGAAGTAATTACTATGTACTCCAACCAAGTGTAGAGGCATGGCTGCATTCATCCACGTTGAAGCCATTGTGATGCATGGGTCTTAAACCTTGCAAGTGTTCTCCTGGCATATTAACATGGACAGGATAGGGCATTCCTCAACGCGTTCTCCCAATTATCCCATTTACCCATGTTAATCCTTAACATGGGCAGGATAGGTGAGCTTCTGGTGTTCTCGTGGCGGTGCCACTCTGCCACGTAAGGTTTAAGACCCATGTTGTGATGACAGGTATCCAAATTAAAACATACAAAAAGAAGGTGTTGAAGCAAGCATAAGAAACTACAAAGTATACGGCATCTATCAAAATATCGGTTCCCGACAGTTTAACATGGATTTCCAGTAAATCCTCTAGAATGCGATGCAAGGGATCAGAATGGTGGAAAAATAGACAAATAGGATAAATGGGCAGGGCCGTACCGACGATGGACCAAGGTGGACCACCGGGTCCAGGCCGGACGGCAGCCAGAACACTCGGTCCAGGCCGGACGGCTGCCAAAGCCTGAGTTTTTATTAAAGTTTCTTTAAATAAATTCCGTAATGTGAACTTTCTATTAGGTTTAAGAATATTTAACTGAAAAATGATCTGCAATTGCTATCCAAAGTTAAGAATGGAGGTATAAAATTGATTCAATCGTTGTTACGGCAGTTTGATTTCAAGTTAACAAGCCGATGTCCGTTCTTGTTGTAATAGAGGGCACAAAGTAATTTTGATTTCTCGTCCTTTGTGAGGTTTCATATGAAAAATGGAAATAATTATAAAAGTATGTAAACATAAGGAGTTCATTTTAAATTAGTGACCAAACAATAAGAGAAGTTTCTAACCGTTTTAATATAAAACTTAAAACCGAATTTCTTCAAACAGAAAATCAACATGTGTTTGTTTTAAAACTTTTAAAAGTTTATTTTTAAAATTAAAATTCCTTGATTTTTCACATTGTTAATCTTCTTGACTATCTGAACACAAAATTTCAGATAAATTGGACATTTAACATACGAAAGTTCTTGTTTTATTGCCCCTATTACAAATGTCCTTACGTATAAAAGCCGTACACTCCGACGAATTAGACACACGTGATGTGAACTCTAATTTCATAAAAAGTTTGGAGTGGAACGAGTCTGTTTTGACATACCCACTGGGTATTCTCATTTATTGGGTACCTGAAGGTACCTCTATATATAAAGGATACTTGGAACGGCGTCTATTGTCTGCTTGTCAACACGGTAACTTTCGAATAATTTAAAATATTAAAACTCCGATTGTACAAATCGGTAGTTTAGGTCGGGAGTACATATGAATTCAAAGATGGATTATCTGACGAGGAGACCACGGCAGTGATAACTCGTGGATTTGGACAAAACTTGGTGAAAACATTCATTTTAGTGAGTTACGAAAAAGTGTGACTGGATTTTTTACTACGGGTCTTTATTTCGAAGATATGAGTTTTTTGGTTCATTTCGCTATGAAATTTCACAGGCGAGAAAGCATTAAACATCATCCATGTCAAAAAATTTAAATTTTAAAAATTTGCGTGGAACCAGGAAAGTTACTCTAAAGAACAATTATAGTTAAATAAGCATTAATGTAACAACCGTTTTTGCATATTTTTTCATTTTATTGACCTCAATAAAATTTGATGACCTCTCCGGACTTTCCCCATGCTTTCTCTCGTAAGGAATTTCAAAGGGAAATGAACCAGAAACCTCATATCTTCGAAATAAAGACCCGTAGTAAAAAATCCAGTCACACTTTTTTGTAACTCACTAAAATGAATGTTTTCACCAAGTTTGGTCCAAATCCATGAGTTACCAATTCCTTGGTCTCCTCGTGAGGTCACCAGAACCGAGTCAAAAATTAATTGCAACCCATTTGATTAGCGTCACATATAGTTTGTGATATTGTATTCGAAATCTACTGCAGTGATGGTTATAAATATGAATTAGACATTCCAATCATAAGTTTCAAACCGGGTCCATGGTCACGTATTTTTAAATGATATTAATCGAGAGTTACTTAATAGTAGATTTAAATTATGAAACCCGAGTGAAAAAGTACACGATATTCAATTCTAATCTCACACTATGGGGTTTATATCATGAGAAAAAGGATTAATCCTACATATCTTTCAGCCACCATTTGTTTCAGACGATTGGTAGCTTATAGTTTGATACCAACCAATAAGTTACCCTGTTTTTGCAGCGAATGAACTCCAAACAAGAAAAATGCAGAAGTTATTGTGAGAACTGGCAGCCATTACAATTAGGGTGGAGCTAAAAACGAGTCTCCCGTCAGGTTTCGTTAGTTAGACATTATGCCTTGCTTTGAATTTGATGAATTGGTTAATAGATATAATTTTACCCAATGTAGCTTTACTTCTCCCCAAGTAGTATAATGTAACTCACGAGCAATGTAGTTAGTCGATGAGTCGCAGAATTGAACGGTTTGTGGTGCAAATTGAAGACACAGATGAATAATTGCTATCTATTGGGTTCTATTCAAATATTGGGTTTCAATGGCCATTTTGATATCGCTTGCAACGAATTAAATTTTGACCATGACAAGTTTCAAAACTGCTCACCTTTATAAAAATTAACAATTAAAAATTCAAACCGAACGTGGTCCTATGCAAAATTTTCGAATTTTCTATAAACAAATTTTCAAATTAATGAAAAGCATAGAATATGTCATTTGTCATCATTCTCTATCATTTCGGAAGGTGTGATTTCGCAAGAAACATCAAACATCTGTCAAAGATTTCTATGGAAATGTAGTTAATTTGAATGAGAATTTACTTTTGACTAGTCTGTTATGGGGAATTCTAGCCTTTGAGTTTCCCTTTGGATGGCTATAATCCTGATGATGATGACACTTTTACTACCTTTTTATGCTAAAAATCCTTATGAAATTTTTTAACTATAGGAATAATTAGCACAAAACACGCAGCAATGAAATGTAACTATTGACAGGTTTTTATTTCCATAAGATAAGCCGACTGGGACCTAACTCAACTGACTAACTCACTGACTCAATTTTCTTGTACTCTCTCGCGTTGCTCACGATCGACTGATCTTTTTCTTGCTCGCTTTTTTTCCTTGAACTCTGAAATGAAATGAAAGCGGAGGAAGCACTGATCAATTTGAAAATGTATTTTTTTTGTATATGTTTTAGGGTTTTTGGGCGGTAATTAAATAGCCACATTGATCCACGTGACCCACACTGAATGGTGAATATGTATGAATGCCTATGACTTTGGAATAATTGAATGTCTGCATAAAGGGATTTTTCGTGAAAATTAGATTTATTTCGAATATTATAATTATCATTTAAGACAAATGATAATGATTGTGAACTCAAAAATTACTCAAAAACCAATAAAATTTAAAATTATACAAATTGGTAAGTTCAATTATTTTGTCATGGCGGTTTAAAAAAATTGTGTAGTAGGTCAAGCCAAATAGGGTTGGTACAGACTCCACAATTTCTTCTTGGCTGGAGTGTCCCGAATGCACATACTTTCTTATAATTTGCGACGATAGTAATATTACTTGTATTCAATTAGTTGAATAACTTTAACTTTCTGGCTCTGAGCTGAAATGATGATCAATTATCAATAAACTTGCGAGGAGTTATCGCATACGTCACTCGAAAATTAACAAAATATTCCGGGAGGCAAATTGTTAAGGAACTAAAAGTAATTTGGAATGAAATGTAATTTAAATTTAAATCGAACAAATCCACAGTTGAAATGTTAACTTTGTTTACCAGCAAGGAATTTGAAATCACGCTTTCACCTATATCATGGCATCATCCAAGGCAGTTTTTATGATGGTAGTTAACTGATCCACGGTTCCATGTTGTTCCATATCAATGTGACCCAACTCAATTGTTTCCATGGCGGACTGAAGTTTATTGTAAAACTCAATATTCATTAAGGAGTCTAAACCCATTCTCGCAAACTGAACCCGTTCCTCCACCTCTTGAAATGTGATGCCTAATGTGTCACAAAGCGTGTTCTTGACCATATTCCTTATCACTTCCTGTTTCAGCTGCTCATCTTCACCCACATTTTGGTAGCTTGTTAAGAAACTCTCTTTCACTTCCTCAGCTTTTATTCCATTTTCTTCCATGTCTTCTAGAGGAATGGTCTCAAATAAGGTTTTCTCGTAAGCTGGAAAAATGTCGCAGATTTTGGAAGGTGTGATGAAGCCCGCACCTCCGCAAGACATATTCTCCAAGAAAAACTTGTTGAGTGCTGCAATCCCTTGAGGTATTGTAAAACCAGTTAACGTCTCCATCTCCCGATTTTTAGCAAGTCCAGCATCCCAGTGACCCCAGCTGATGGACATGCCTGGAAGTCCGTTTTCCACCCTGCTTTCCATCAACGACTCAGTGTACAAACAGCCTGCAGTGTGGTTGGATTGCCCGGGATTTCCGAAAACGCACGTCAGTGAGGAATGAACGACAAAGAATTCCAACGGGATTTGGCTTGTGAGCAAGTGCAGATTGTAGGAACCCTTCACTTTCGGGTTGAGGGAGTGTTCAAACTGGCCCAGTCTTGGTTCACAACCATGGCATCTGAGAGCACGCCGGCGCAATGATGAATCCCTCGGAGAGGAGGCAAACTGGGATCCCCATGAATATCTTGAAGAACTCTGTCCATCCGCGCATAATCACCAACATCTCCTTCCACGTTTATTATTTTCGCTCCAGCCTCTTTCTCCAGTTTTTGCATGCTTTCCAACGCTTTCTCATTTGGTGGGCTTCTTCCAAGCAGTACAAGATATTTTGCTCCTTTGGCGACCATCCATTCCGCGATAGCTAACCCAATCGCACCCTTTCCCCAGTTATTAGATAACTACTTCGATCATTCAACAACATGTCTTTAAAAGTATTCAGCTCTGCATCAAAGTGAGGCATTTCTAGCACCACTTTCCCTATCTGCTTCGCCTTCTGGAGGAACTGGAGCGCGGAAACAATTCTTGACGCTGCAAATCTCGTGTATGGAACTGGCTTGAGAAAGCCACCACCCAGCATCTCAGATAAACTGGCTAGCAACGGGTTATCAAAATTGGCTCCGCAGCTGACAAATCAGCAACACTGTAGTTGACTTGAGGCCGTTTTTCAATCACCTCCCATTCCTCCCAAATATCCAGTTTGCTAATTTCAACAAAGTATCCACCATCTTTACAAATTTGAGTTGACATTGCTGTCTAACTGCTTGACAGGTCCGCTTCAAAGAGACGTCGCT
>LJIJ01002236.1:0-29605 GCA_001718145.1 Orchesella cincta
TTGTTTATCAGAAGTTAATAAAATTTCTACAATTTTTTAAATTTCTAATAAAACATATTTTTAATCCTGTAAAATAAGCATCATTTGTTCATTGTAAAGCGGAAAATCTCGCACCAAATTGTCAAAAGGATCAGCTCACGAGTCATGAGCACATCGGCTTTTGAACGATTCCATTGGACAAATTCGGATAATTTCTTCAAATGAATTTTTATAAACCAGTTTACCAACGCCTCCTCAATACACGCGAACATTTTTCTTGCCTCTTCATTGTGAGTCGGAAGCAACTGCGAACAAGCTCCTGTTTTCTTACCAACATAGAAATCTAAAATACCGGAAAAATATAATTAAATTTGCACCTGAAGGCACATTTTCGTAGTACCATTATCCACAAACCGAATGGAAGGCATTCTGTGGATCGCTGCTGGGCGTTCTCAGTATCATTCTGCACATGCGTGACGTTTTTTAAATTCCGATCTAATCTACGAATGAACCATATATTGTACAGGAACAGGTTGAACGATAAAATGTTTAGATTTTACTTTTAAAACTAGTGTGGCTAAGTTATTTTAAAAAATTACTGGCCGAGGATTCCGAAACGTCCACTAAAATTAGTATTCGTTAAACGTTTATAAGAAACAACTGGAAAAAGCATTCCATTTTCTAACAGAATACAAATATTGAAGCAGGCGGAATTGACACCCTGAAAAAATTTCATGTTACTTTTTAATCTGTGATTAATTAAAAAAATATAAAACAATAAACTACCTGTCCGCTTGGAACCTTTTTTCGGCAGATTTCCATGAACTCATCTGGGTATTTGATTACATTTACGTCGCTTTTTTGTTCCACTTCCTTTAAGCAAGTGGAAATATCTGGGTTTAAAACCTTTACTGAATTGTCAGCATTTGAACGGTTCGCCAACACCTGAAACCGGATAAGCATATTAAAACGCTTGCTTTTGTACTGCAGAAGTAAATATTTTTTAACTGTAAAATTTAGTAACCAAAGCTGTTGCTAAAGTGAAAACAATCAAATCTGCTTTCATATTCTCTTAAATTGAATTCTGTTTTGTTTTATGGAATTCATTCGAACCAATATGTTGCCACTGGTATATAAGTATACTCCGGAAGTGTATTTGTATTTACCAAAGCATTATCAGCCGAACTCCCGAGCCGAGCCAACTTATTTGACTTATTCACAACATTTTTTATCATGGTCCGTAAATTTTTATTATTGCATTAATTGCTGTTTTAACCTTCGTTTACTCCTTCTATTTGTACCCTAGTTTTACGAAATGTGTTTGAATTTGATTTACGTTGGTACTGAAGTCCAAAATCCGTTTGTTAAATTATTGTTGACTGAAGGTTCAGAAACCTTGCTACATACATGAAACAACAAAAATATGATTAGAAGCATCATGATACCGCATAAAATCTTATTGTAAGTAGTCAATTAATAAAATTCAGCTTTGCATTCGCGTTATTAAAGAATTTACTTGTTAAATTATTGCTATAAATTTCACCTGAAAGTTAACAATATTTCTTGCAAAAATTGAAAGCCTAGTGGATTTATTGTAAAAGGGTACAAAAACAAGTAACGAAAAAATAGGATCTTCTATAATATTTTAAATAATTTATTTAATTGATACTTGGTTCAGGTTGAGCGTTAAAGAAAACTATAAAATCCCGAACGATGGTATGTAACTCATTGACACCGTTTTATGACATGATCGGTATGATCTCTATGAACGTAAAATGGATTACCTTATTACTACTATGACATTGTAACCAAATGCTAAATGCAACTATTTGTATTATGTTCAAGGTTCTCCTCTGGGTGGGATTTTTACATAAAATCCCAAAACCCCAAACAATCGGGGATTTTCGACTTTTTTTTTTACTAAATGGGATTGTTGCCGTAAAATCCTGATTGGTCCGTGAATTATACAGCTACCTTCGTGTATGTATTGGAAATATGTTCAAATACCATGCAAATCCTACTAGGGAAAGGTTATAAACAAACGTAGAGTGTGTTAGGATTAAATTAAGTTGAATTCATGCAAGTATGTGTAGAACAAGTAATATGAATGAAAGAACCAATTGCCGTATAGACCACGTCTACTGTTTTTTTATAAAAAAGACAAATTTCCCCGTGGGTTTTTAAAATATTTGTTTTCCAAACCCATAAAAAGTAAAAAAAAATCAATCGGGAGTACCTTGATTATATTATCTTATATTAGTTTTCATTCTACAGCTACCGAATTCCAGATCGTTGTAGGTGTATATTTAGAAAATTCATTTTAAACGCTGTAGAATATGAAAACGCCATAGTCATATTTATTTGTGCGGCTGAATTTTAAAATTATTTTATATTTGTTCCTGTTTTATTTCTCACACTTAACCTAATCTTTAAATGTTTAAGGTCATAAATCAATCTGTATAGTAAAATCACAAATCTTCCCTACATATTTTCAACTTATTCGGTCAAATGATTCAAGTGCTTTTTTAGAATTTAAAAAAATTCAGCGACCAATTGCCTAGTTTAATATTTTTTAATTCGGATGTTCTTTGATGTTTATCAAAGCTTCTTCAACACATGTTATCAATTTCCCGGTCTCTTGCTCATATGTAGGAAACAAGCCCATACAATCATCTTCGGCTGGTTTGTTAGTAGTGTGGAATTCTAATTTGGATAATGAGGCTTAACAAGTCTCAAATTTATAAATACAATGCTAGCTGTAAGACTATTTATTAACATACCATACTGAAGACAATTTGTAAACCGCGCCTGGATGTTTTGTGTTTCATTTTGGACTTGTGTTTGGTTATTTATATCTTCATCCATAATATCAATACCAAGTAATTCTTTTATGCACTGTGGAGCATGTGCTGGATGAACCGTGTATTTGGTTTTGCGTTTCATTCTAAGTTTTTTTGGTTTAAGTCTGCTCTTAAGCCCCCCCAAGTCGAAGATACCACGGCGGCTGCGGTTATGAATTCCAGGATCCAATACATAGTGTACATGTGTGAAAATCAACATTTTTTCCAAGAGCATACAGATTTTGAAACAAGGAGAGTTTTCGTCCTAAAATATTCAGCTTGTTTAAAAATGTATACCAAAATTTAAAAAAAGAATTCATTGCGTTACTTGCATATTCAGTTGGGATTTTCTCTCTGCAAGTTTCCACAACAGTTTCCGAGTAGTCGAGTAAATCTTCTTCGTTTTTTCGTGGTATACCTATAAACCAATCGGTTACATCAGGGTAAAAACCTTTTACAGCATCGTCTGCGCTGGAACTTTTGAAAAACGCCTAAATCCACAAAAGTGTATGTATTACATAAACAAGCATTTTGTAGTTTGAATACTTGCAAAATTTCTAATTAAAATAATAGTTACCAAAATCGCCGCTGTAACTACTAAAATCCAAACCGTCTTCATATTTGTTTTTCAATATATTTCTTTGTTCACAGCTTGAAATTTGGGTTATATCACGACTTGAAAATATTACAGTTTTGTCTGCTATATTGTTACGAATTAATGATATCATTCCACATTAACGACATAATCTGCGCCAGATGATTCACTAACTGCCATTAATTGATTAATGAGTCTAACATGTGCGTATGAGTTTCATAAAACATTTGTTAAATGGACAACTAGTTTTCGTAAATTATACTACAGGCAAATTCTCGACGCGGCCAATGAAACATACTTCTGCCACCAAATTTATGACGTAATTAATGACGTACTGTCTGCAAACATAACGTGAGTAATTAATTGTCCTCATTAATAGCATGCTACGTACAAATTTTATTGCGACTCATTATAAATGGTTAATGTAACAAAATAATGCACGTATCGTTGTTCTTGATGAAATCCACATATTTTAAACTTATTTTAAATTCCATATTAAATCGTATTTCTGTAGTTTAGATTCTTCCAGTTTGTACGTTAAATCCTTAACAATTCTGAAAAACAATAGGGGAATGGTTAGAATAAAGAAACCCTTCATACCTATATATTGATATATTTCAGTAAAAATTGCTGGTAAATCTTACAAACGCTTCTTCAACACAGCCAATGAGCTCGCCCCATTTGGTTTTGGTTTCCGGTGAAAAATTCTTGCAAGATTTGTCTTCTTTTCTGGCAAGGATAAAACCTTAAGAAAGAAAGCAGTTATTATATCATGGTAATTTGAAGAAAATTACAAAAAAAAATGATTCTGTCATATACTTACTATGATCCTTATTGCACTTTTCTAATTTCTTGGTCACAAGATCCTTATTTCCACCACCGTTTCCATTCAAATCCTCTTTGGCGATTCCCATATATTGAATTGCTGACTGAGTCCAAGCATCTTCGCTAATTGCCATGAAGGCTGTTTTACCACGTCCCACTTTTTCTTTTCCCACCAACTTTCCCACCCACAGCATGCATAGTTTGTAGCAGATAGATTGGGGATCCTGGGTTTGAAGAGATAAATCATTTTTAAATAAATAGAAATAAATCTCGACTTTTAGTTACTGCTTCATACCGAGTTCAATTTCAGGCATTTCTTTTGATTCTTTGTGATTTCCGCAGAGGTTTCTGCTTCATTCTTCCGAGGAAGATTTTTATAGCAGTTAGCCATATCGATGTAAATCCTTCCCTTGGCCCACCCAGCATCTGCTGACTGGTAGAGGCACTACAAAAATATTGTGTTGAATATTTATTTGCCTGATTGAAATGGAATAACGGTTTTTAATTAAATACTTTACTTACCACCAGCACCAGAAAAGCAGAGCAATAAAGGATGAACCGTAAGGTAGAACCCATAATTGTTTCAAATTTCAAATAGGATGAACCAAGTAGTACGAAATTTTAATGAATTTAAGAAAGAAGTAGCAAGAATATGCTTGGTGTGTAGACCATAAACGCCACTTTTGCTGCGTAATAGTGTCTGAGACGTAATGATCGGCTGGGATTTAATCACTTAATTAGCTCGTTAGTGGCCATTAATTTTAACCACTTACGTAATCAGACATGTCCTAAACTAGCTTTTTTTAGCCGTCTAGATTTTTTTTTTAAAATCATTATATAACGCTGATGACCTTCCCTTTAGGTGGAACATCCACAAAGTAATAATAGGAATGCTTTCAAAAATATTTTGCATGATATTTTTAAGATTCCAGCGTACCTGTCTTTTACACTTTCCTCATGTACTTGAAATTTTATTTTTCACTTGGAACGTAGAAAATATTTCCATGAGCTTTTGCAAGTACCCATCCTCACGAAATTATCCGACACCACACCTCCAAGCGTGTAATTAGCTGTCGTTTCATGATCCTAATATAATGATGATTAATTATAATTTAAGCAAGCATGACAATATTACACAATTTACCAATTACATGGACAAATGATATGCCAGGTATGGTTGTTGCATAGACAGTCAAATCAACGCAATATTTTGCACGTTTGAATTAAACTAATATGGTGGTCGATAAATAAAGATGAAGCCTTGGAGTTGGAGTTATAACCGTTTATCGTGGTAAGCTCCAGCCGACTTAGAACGCGTACTTTGCAAAATCATTTTTTCACGTTGTCAGTTATATTATTATATGTACATGGATTCAAGTAGATTGGTCATCAAGGTTTCTATTCAATATGTAAAGCCTCCAATCTATTTTGCTGGTAAAAATTCATTCAAACCTCCGAATCCTCGTGGAAAACTTGAGATTCAATCTGAAGTCTCATATTGCTACTGACAGTCATGTCCTTTTTTTAAATTTGACACACTTACAATCCCTTTAGAATCCAACTTATTGGGAACACACATGAAAGCAGCTAATTGTTGAATTCAAGATCATTTTTATGATGAAGTGTAGATCTCTTTTTGTAGCTCATTAAAACTTATCTTATAAAATAAAAGCCACAAAAGATTTTCAGCAAAGAAACTCTGCCACACAGTCGCGATTCCGGCGTTTGGAATGCCTCTTAGGTCGTGCTCCGTAAGTATTACGGAAAGATTGTATTGTAATATGCAAATAAGATGCAAGAGTAATTCAGAGAGATGATTACTGATCGGAAGTGGAAAGGCAAGTGTCCCGTTTATTAATCAGATCGCCACTGGCGAGCTGTCATCAAAGTTCATTCATAAAGATCATTCATACAAAATATTATGCACATCATCATGATCATGATGCACAGAGAAGTTGAGATGCAGTGTACCTACTGCAATGGTATTCTACGAGCTAATTATGTATGTATATTATATAAGCCTAACTATACTACACTTATATTACAACTTGGGATGCAAGCAAGCTATATGACGGGTAAGCTCATATGTGAGTGAGAACGGCACTACCCCTCTCTTCCAACAACAGCCCCTTACTGGAGAACTGAGATGAGCGGAAACCAAGACATGGGCTTGGTCTTGAAAAACAGATCGAGTAACCTACAGATGATATACATACTTGAGTGCGCTTGCTTGCTTTGGACTCGCTTTACCTAAACCACCTGTAACTTTCCTAATTAACATAAAAGTACACCTGAGTGCATAGCCAATACCTGTGATATAAATTATAAGGAATACGATTGGAATACCGTTCTTCAAAATACAGTTACCGGATTACAACATAATTGAACAAAGGTGAGCATAATACAATTTTCTTTCTGAATACAACTAGTTACAATTTGGATAGCTTCTGGTAAGAAAAGAATACAATATTTTTAGTGAAACTGGAATCACATAATTTTGAACAGATGTGAATGTGACAATTTGGAAACCTTGTGTGAGATATTTGTACGATTATAATTTTGACATTTATGAATAAAAACTACTTTCTGTTACCGTTTTCAGTGATGGATGAGCCAACAATAGAACATTTGAGGAAGTTACCGTACTACTACGCATGTGCAAAATCCTGCCAATCTTGATTTTAATAATGGACTGATTAATTTCAAACCTCAATTAAGATAAGCAATTAAATTCTGTAAATTTGACTAATTAATTAGTTAAAATTCTGTTAAGCTGAATTCAGAATTATTTTATTTTCAGTGACACTAACGCTGAGAAACTGCGTTCCACCCCCCTTCTCTAACAAACTGAGGAGGTAGAAGGACGGGAAGGTGAGGGCGATCGGACGCGATGGGATGAAGAAGGAAAGAGACGCGTTTGGCGAATTCGAAGTGGCAAAATGAGTAGTAATTTGGTGAGACTTATTAAAATTGGAAGACGATGAAACTCATAACTTGAAAATCTTGGGTCTGGGTCTAAATTCGATGAGAATGAAAAATTATTGGAAATTTAAGGAAGCAACGTTTTCAAAACTCAAGTCTATCAACACGCAAATGCTTACTGACTGACTGTAGACCAACACTGGCATGAAATATGGCCCAGGTCATATTAATATACGCGTGAGCGTATTTATGTGGGTACTTCTAGTGCGCCCCCACGGGACGCGGGTGACAACCAGTACCAAACTCCACCACCAGCATCGGTCGCGAGAAGGGTCAGAGAGCGGCGTGAAAGGACAACTAAAATGCGAACGAAGTACACCCAAAATCAAAGTGGGGGTTTCAACGAAAAACGCCAAGGTTCAGAATTGAGTGAATGGATAACATGAACTGAAGAGTAACATGGAGAAATGGGAGGAGGAAGGAGATATGAGGTGCAGTTTGTAATGACAGTTTATATATTGAACAAAGTATCGTTAAATGAATTAATAGAAACTTAAGCAGTACAGTAAACTCGTGTTTTCTTTGTTGGCAGATTCATCGAAACTACTCCTGCGAGTCCAAATCCCTAATACTCCTAGCCTAATTATGTTTAAAATAAGTATTCTGTGAAGTGTATTTAATTTAAGTTAACTTAAAGTAGTCTAAATTAAGTAATAGTAGCTATTTAGAAACGGAAAGGTAAACCGGGTTGACTCCAAGGTTGGTAGGAATGGCTGCAGACCAGGAAATGTCATAGTGGTTGTCCTCTCCCCAAACTTTGTAAAACAGGAATAATGGAGAGGAATTACTGTAAATACAAACTACAAAAGCACTTTGTTAGGCAAAGGCATATCCCTTTGCGAAAACAAATTTTGCATGAACGAGAAAAATGGGAAAATTGAAAAAAATTCTTAGTGGTTGTCCGATCTTTTCAGGATGTTCAGATTTGGAAATGACCCTTAGATCACAAAAGAAGGGTGCGGTCCTGTTGATGGTTGTACAGAGTCATAGGTCTCTGAAGAAGTAAGTCTGGTCTGATTTGGACATCGTCAGTTAGTGGTTGTCCCATCGTGAAAATCAAGGGCTGTAAAAGTGACTGCTGTACTAGGAGAGCGTTTCTGCAAAAAGACGAAGATGAGAAACGACACACGCACTGAAAATTTCTTCAGTGGCATTAGGGAATCAGGAGAAAACTTAAAATTTCAAAATTGATTTCATAGTGGTTGTCCTCTCTTTTGGAATTTGCGTACAAGCTCTATAGTCTGACAACGTTTAGGCTGTGTTGGAAATTGAGGTATTGATGGTCATTGACATACTTTCAATAATTAGGTATGGAAAGAATATTATATTTGCTCTTTGAGATTGAGAATAAATTGAAATTTAAGCAGTGGAAAAGGAAGTTAGCCTACGCAGTTGTTTTGTCAATTTTATCGTCCCACTCTGCTTTGTTATTGAGGACAACGGAAATGGATACCTACCTTATATATTTTTAATTGCTCTTTATACATAGCCTAGTCTAATTTAGTCGGAGGACATTCGTCATCCTATTATTGAAATGTATCACTCAGGAAGTGAAGAGTGATTAGTCAGCGCGTGTGGCTGAGTGACGCTCGTGAGATATACGAGCCTGTCGGTTGGTGGGCAGCTATTGCTGCTATGTGCAAGGCAGTCAGATTCTGTCACTGACCCAATTTCTTTGGTGAGTAAGTGCTTGATTTAACTTGTGGCTGGCTGCTGAAGCTAGGTTATTGTGTGTACGTGACATGTACCTAGCAAACGTTTTGTCGTTCAATGACTTGTTCAATGCAGTGAATGCCCTGCGTATTGAGATGGACAAGAAAATGTTTGCTTTGAATAAATGCCTAAATTATACGTCATGCGTCATACGATTAAAGTCCAGTGAACGTTCATTGTCCTCATTCATGAGATAGCTACCTACTCGAAATGTTTGTCTTTGTGGTCGTCAACACGCTCTCAAAAAGAATCGGAGATGATCAGGCTACCGATTCAAAATATGATAAAGATGAGAATATGGAATGAAGATACTTACAACTTTTGTAATGGTCAATCAGGTACGCGAAAGATAATTAAATGCGCATTTTTACCTCAGGAGTACCGGATTGTTGATGTTCAGGTATGTTATCTTGCTTGCTTAAATATCCTCATTGATTTTCTGGAAGTGGTTGTCCGGGGAAGAATAGAGAAAGGAATGGGTTTCCGAAAAGGTCGTTGATATTCGTGCCCGTCTGTCTTGGCTGGGCCGTCAAGTTGTCGTTCCATTGTCAGGTCAGTCGTAGGGGGTGGTGAGTCGTTGCATGCGGAGAATCAGGCATTCCGTAATGTTGAGTAGAGGCAGCCGTTTCGGTGGCATCATGGTTCTTGGAGTCCATGGCAGATATTTGGATTGTTTGTTCCGTTTCCAGACTTTCTGAAGATGAGGGTTGAAAATTTTGGTTGGTAAGGGATGTGTGTGCCGCAAAAACCGTTGTTGCAGGAGTTTTCTTGAAGGAAGTCATCCGCACGCTTCTGATTTTTGCTGGCAGTCAGTCTCAATTTTGATGAACTGGTCAATGTTAAATCGGTGGGTGAAATTTTGTTTCTGGTTTGCGAAGGGAACGGTGCCAAGTATTGGTGATATGATTTGAGAGTTCCCAGGGTCAACTTGTACAGAGAGTCGCTCCAAAAAGTCGTAGCCGAAAAGAACTGAGACTTTGTCGCTGTCAACGACAAGAAATGGGAAGTTGATAGTCATGCCACCAATTTGAAGCGTGATGATGGCAAATCCTGAGTCCGTTATGACGTTGTTTGAGAGTGAGCGCAGAACGATGTCTTTGTTTTTGAGTCTGGGAAAGTTCTCAGCAATGTCTTTGGAAATCAGCTGCAGAAGGCACCTGAGTCAATAAGGGCGTTGTAGGAGTTTCCTTCGATGTTTACTTTGATTGAGGGGCCTTGGTGGCTTCCGTTGCCGCTAGCGTGATGAATGAGGGGATTTTGTAAGTCGGAAGCCGAATGGTGACATTGGTTGCTTCTGTTGCTGAATCAGGGAGAGGTGAGGAAGTTTGGCTTTTCTAGGTGTGTGTTCAAATTTCGTTGGGAGGCTCGATTCTGTGTTTGGAGGTGGTGGGATTGAGACGAATTCATGGTGGTTGCTCGTGGTGGACCGTTTCTGTACAACAAATGTAACAAATTTGGTGATTTTGGGCATGTTGCTTTGTAAATTGGCTTGTTTGCGGCAGGATCAACTGAAAATTTGGTGGCATTGACCCTGCCTGAAATCAGTTTCCCTGGTTCAGACGGCTGAAGGATCCCTCTCTATCTTCCCTTCTCCTACGATACCTCTCACTATCGCGTTGTTTGTTTCGGCAGTTATTTTCAATGTGACCTATTGCGTGGCAGTAAGTGCATCTTTCCTCATAATAATACTCATCTTCACTGTACTCGCTCTCGTCTCCGATTGAGTCTCTGTACGCAGGATAGTCTTTACGAGTCTCATGATTAAATACCTCCTCCTTCAGAAGTGCGTAGTCAGAGCGAAGTGAGTTTACTGCCTTTAAAAGCGACTCTAAACATGCTGAAGATGGTGCTGTAGCCATTATGTTTGCTTCAACTTTAACCTCGGATGCTATAGCATTCTCAGGAAGAGTCCTGGAATCTCTTTTCTGTTCAAAATGCTTCACCTCCCGTTGTAACCCTTTAAAAGTTACTGGGCGCCCTCGTGTGTCTATGAAATCAGCAACTCGCTGTGGTAAATTGCCAACCAATATGTCGACAATTGATTCTTCTGTCATGGAATCCCACTTGTTGCCAGCTTTAAATCTAATTCTGAGCAAGTAGGAGGATGCTGATTCGTTCAATTTTGGTTTCTCTTCCAAAATTTCTAAGATGTGTCGTTTGTCAAAATCGTTCATTGGCGCCTCCCGAAGGAAAGCAGTGCAAAGGTCATCAAATGAAGTGTTTCTGTCTTCAATGAGGTCTTGATTCAGAAGAAACCATTGATTTGCTTCTGGATTCTCAAAAGCCGTAGCCAATATGAACTTCTTGGCAGAGTTGCTGTAGTTTTGTGATATAGCCCAGTTACTGTATTTTCGAAAGAACATTTCGACTTCAGTGGTGCTAAGGGTCGAGTCGTATTTTGGCATGAACTCCATTTTGAATGACGCTTGAATATATGCGAATTTCTCCCAAAATGCGTGTTTGCGTGTAATATCAAAATTATTGTATTAATGCTTACTGTTCCATTGGAAGAGAGTACGGGGCGATGTGAGACGGCGATTTTTGATAATGTATTTTGATACGGATAAGATAGTGATGATAGTTGAGTCTTGTCGGGATGAGCTCGCTGGTAGGAAGCTGTTGGATTTTGTTCGCTTTACACTGTTTGTCAATGTTCAATTTAATAACACTAGTTGTTAACGCAAATTTGGAAAAAAGTCACTTTCACTATTTTGAGTTAATTTAATTTAATAAATATTGTACTTTAAGAAATGGGGTTACTCGCTTGCACGGAGAAGGTAACGAAAACGAAGCTCAAATCTCCACCAGTCGCGATTCCGGCGTTTGGAATGCCTCTTAGGTCGTGCTCCGTAAGTATTACGGAAATATTGTATTGTAATATGCAAATAAGATGCAAGAGTAATTTAGAGAGATGATTACAGACTGGAAGTAGGCAAGTGTCCCGTTTATTAATCAGATCGCCACTGGCGAGCTGTCATCAAGAGTTCATTCATAAGATCATTCACACATAATAATATGCACATCATTATGATCATGATGCACAGAGAAGTTGAGATGCAGTGTACCTACTGCAATGGTATTCTACGAGCTAATTATGTATGTATATTATATAAGCCTAACTATACTACACTTATATTACAGACTTGGGATGCAAGCAAGCTATATGAGCGGGTAAGCTCATTTATGTGAGCGAGACGGCAGCATATATAAAAACCCAGAAAACAAACTGTGTTTATTTTCTTACGATATTTTACAATGTGGTGGAAGTTCGCAAGGCTTCATGGATCGTATTCCCTCCATAAATATTTCTGATTGATGAGATGATAACGATGGCTCACCAAGGCAAGTTTTGGTTTTGTATATTTTCAGACAATTTCCATAAGTATTTACTAAATTTGCAGTTGAATCAAGTGGCAAAGTTTTACACCCGCAAATATCTCGAAACTTCCATTTCTTCCCGTCCAGGTAATGTTCGGAAATGTCGACATCTACTTCAGCCCTGCTCTCCATTTTCGTACAGTTTCTAAAGGACCTTATGTTGAAACGCATTTTATCTTGGGGATTTTGATACTTATTCACAAACGTATCCAGAGAATCTTCGTCTGACCAAGCTAAATAAAATACGGAGCAGTGAGAGTCCGTTGAAAGAGCAATGCATTCCGTGGTTTTTATAGAACCGTTTATTTTTAAGACGTTGTCTGGAAACTTGTTGCAGCTTGCTGACGTCCTCGTTTCGTACATTTCACCTAATAAAAAAGAACACTCATTTTCACACTAAAAAAGACAAGTTTATCTTTACTTATGAATTAGTTAAATCTATCTTGATTGGTTTACCTTTGAAATCTTTTTCCTTGAAGAATTGAACCTTTGCACCAGTGCAGCCGGAAATTAAACTAAAGAGTAATAACAGTTTAAAACTCTGTAAATATTTTATTTCTTCCATAATGTAAGAGAGATGGAACCCAACAAAGTCGTTAAGACGAGTATCAAGTACAAAATGATGGTGTTGGAAATAGTCATTGGTTTCATCAAGCACTTCTGATGCATTCTTTCAAATTTAGGATGAATTTATTCCAATTAAAGTAACACTCGCTGTTTTTTGTTAATACTTGGTAAAGCTGTATATTTTAGGATGAACTAAACTCGATGAATGAGGCTCATTTATAATCCCCATGTTCATCCTTCACTTTATATGAAAGACATGGACTTTTTCAATTACAGCATCACGAGTCCAACGAGTGTTTGAGTGTAGCTTTGATGCTTCTAAACACTTATTGTCGTTGCTTGTAATGATCTCATAATTTTGTTCTGGGCTCATTTTATCATCATTTATCATCTAGTTTAAGCACTAAATTAGTTCTGTCAAGACCGCTTTGAATGTCAAGCTCGTCTGACTAACAATACATTTTTGGATAGAAAGATACGTTGATCGTGAAGAGAATTCCATTATTATTTGTGTTCCACAAGAAGTCAAAAAGTAACAAGTCAGTCTTGTAAGCACATCTCGGAGTGTGCCTTTCGGATCATATGCAATTGTAGCAGCAATTCATTTTCAGTTGCTTATATTTTTCTTTTTGGAGATGCGATACCAAAATGTTTTGGAGATAGCGTTGTAAAAGAAATGCATCCAGACCCACCAAAGCAGAAATACATATTTAAAGCGTGTTAGGAACAAATCAATTGATCGCTGAAAGATAATGTAATTGCTTGTATTTAACTCAACCTCGTTTAGAATGAAATGAACTCAGAATGGCAACCTCGTCTCTCATAACGCAATCTCTTTGTTCTTCTTATCTGTTTGAACGTTTTATTGCCCATGTTTTTGTTCACATGTGAAAATTGTTATCATTTCTTTGCACAATATTACTCCAGGTTAGTTATCTTTACAATAAAACCATACCCGAAGCTTTGTAAGTTACCGTAATATTGTTCTATTATCATTGAAACGTTGTATTAAGATTAACCTACATGTAGTTAGTCTCAAAACAAACATTTCCCTGTTCATGAATATAAAAGTAATTTTAAGCAACCAACTTGGCCCATTTGATTTCATATGATTCATCATTACAAGTTCACCCGATACAATAAGCAGCCTGAAACATTATTTAGGTTACATGGTATAAAGGATGGCTGAATGTCTGTGATTTGTACTTTGTTGCAAGGCTACGGAATTAATTCTTATCAGAGTACTTTATCAGCATATCATATCAGGACACTGTCCCTCTCAACAGTTTCATTCTGCTTTTCTTTTGTATACGCTTTAATCAGAATTGAAAATGTTCTTTACCGATCCAGTTCACTTCTCGCACCACCGCCTCAAAACACTCTTCCGTATTTTAACGCAAGTATTCAAAATGGTGTATTTAAACCTAGTTAACCATGAGTTGTTCTCGCCTGCTACCAATAGACGTCAATATTTTATATCAAGCATTATCTTTTCAATCATTCTGTTCGGTTTATATATTATTCTACCATTTAGCCACAAATTTCAAGGATTGGATTTAAGTGACAATCGCACAACCCATTTTAATACCACACTATCACCTCCTGGTGTAATTTACCAAATGAAAGGGGGAATTGGCAATCAGTTCTTTGAATACGCCTGTTCCTATGCGGTTGCGAAGCAGAAAAATTGGACACTGTACACATACTACATCGCTTCATCAGAGCCCAGTCGAGCTTTCAAGACAACTAACCGAGAATTTGCGATGGATTACTTCCACGCTCCAGTTACTAACATCATAGACAATACAACACAGTATAATGAAACATACGCAAATGATGAAAATCTGCTTGACACAAACTACAAGCCAGATCCAAACAAGCTCATGCGTCAAACGGGTTACTGCCAGTCACCCGAATATTTTAAAAATTATACACAAGAAATTAAGGAAATGTTCCGGCCACGCTTGGACCATCTTGATTTAGACAAACTGAAAGATTTTGTGAATCGCATTAAAAGCACAGAGAGTGTGGCAGTTCATGTGAGACGAGGAGATTTTTTGAGAAGTACTGGTTTTTCGATTCCAATATCATATCAAAGGAATGCAATTCGGAAAATTGAAAAAATGTTGAAAAAGCGAGGAAGTGAAAAATCACCCACGTTTTTTGTTTTCTCTGATGACATTCCCCACACAAAGAAAAAGTTGAAGGATTTGGAAGAAAAGTTTGAATTTGTGTACGTTTCTGAAGCAGGATATACTAGTATTGAAGACTTCTATTTGATGTTGTTGTGCAAACACCATATAATTCCAAACAGCACGTTTAGTTGGTGGGCAGCTTTCATGAATGAAAATTCAGAAAAGATTGTAATCGCTTCAGCTTTTAATCCAGAATTTTGGAAGATGTGGAAGGACAGCGAGAGTTGGAAAAAATTCTACATGAAGCTTCACGGCACCCTTTATCACCCTAAAGATTGGATTATTATTGACCCGTTTTCTGGTGGAATATAGAAATCATTTTAATACCAAAATTTGTAACATCGTAAGCATCGTTTTTGCACTTGTAAATATTTTTTAATAAGGCTTGATCATAAAATAGGACAATAAAAATGACTGAAACATTTGTGTACGCGACATTATATTGTTGTGAAATATTATCTTTGGGTATGTTTACTCTGCGGCGTTGCGACACCAAAGACAAATCTCCGATAAAACTCTGTTTGCATACTGCTGCCTTGGATTGCACAGATTTTTCGACCTTGTCGTTACTCAGATATCCGGACCAGCCAAAATTTCAAGCATTTATCATAAAAGTAAATAAAAGTGGTATGGGATTTCAACTGTAAAGAATTCTGGCAGAAACCTCAGCACGGTTTTGAATAAGTAAGTTTATTTATTTTTATTTAAATGCAAAAAATCCAAATGTCAATCATAAAATGAAATGTGAAATCGAGTGTAACAAGTTTTCCTAATGTATGTTGATTTATGAATAATTGTATGTGTTAAAAATTAGAGTTTATAGTTGTTTTAAATAAGCTTGTTAATGTTTATATTTATTAGCAGACACATAATTTTTATAATTAATTTTAAAATCAATTTTGAGGACATTTTAAAATGTGATAATAAAATTGCAAAAGGCGACAATTTTTTGCTATTTAATTTTGCTTCAAGTATTTAGTAAAGTACGCCTCATTAAAACTTCAAATTTTAAATAATTACGCATCGTTATTTTTTCAGTGATGCGAAAACACATACACATATATTGCATATTATTATTTAAAATGGAGCATCTTAAAAAAAACTACTAGATATTATACTGATACAATTAAAATGGCCACATAGCGTAAAATGATTTACACTCAACCAGAGCAAACGAACTTGCAGTTTGCTACGAATGTGGCGTGAGCCTCTAGGCATGGAATCATGTGTTTTCCCTCAGCATTTACTCCAGAACTGACACCAAACGTGGCCTTCAATTTGATGGTTGACTCAGCAAGTACTGTTTGGTTATTCTCATTGGATAAAAATGCCAATCCTTTCAAGTTATCACGAATCTCCTCAACTCCCACGACTTCATCTCCCATCATCCCCGTAACACGAAGCTGAACACGGTATTCCATTTCCACATATTTGGCAATATCCACGAACGAATGCACTTCGTATTTTGTACAAGGTGCCACATTTATTTTTTTCTGAAAATTGTATATTTTCTTACTTCGTACGACGTACTTGTGGTGATGTTGGTAATTTTCAGATAATCCACTCTTGAGGTCTGTCCAAGCCTTAGTTATGAACGGAACGGATGATTCATAATTTTTCTCAATGGAAATATAATTTATTCGATATACTTCTTCTGAAAACTCAAATTGTCCCACCTCATCAATTTCCACTGTATTTTCCAAATTGTTCTCTTGTGGCACCGTACCATTGTTGATGAATATTTCTTTGTCCGTTACTGGAACTTGGTTAATGAAACTATCCAAATCTGACATATTGGTCATGGGCACAACCTTATAAATGTTTGCTCTTAATGTAAGAGATTGTGATCTACAATCTGGCATATTAATTGCTGTCACATTAACCTCAGTGTTGCCACCATAATTTAATTTAAGTCTTGCCATTGTTTCTACGATAACCGTTTGCTCATCCGTATTATTTAGATGCACAAAATTCTTTAAATTTTGTTGAATGTCTTCCACTCCAGCTTGATTTGAACCTCGCTGACCTTTGACACTCAAAATGAGGCGGTATTCCAATTCAGGGTATTCTATTATTTCTCCGAATCCCGTTACTTCAGATGTTGTGCACGCTGGTACAAACAGCGTTTTGTGAATTTTCCACTCTTCTTGTTTTCTATTTATTTATCAGAGTTTAAGAAGTGTGTGCAGCGCAAGGTTGACTCTAAACTTTTCTGTATTTTGTTCTCCAAACTTTCAATTAAGCGGAGTGTCGAACTGGGCTCAATACGGAACATAGCATTGTTTCCAATAATAATAGAGCTTATCTGACGGACATCAGTAGACAGATTTATTTGTACGGTATCTGAGATAGTTTTTACGACCTCATAATTGTATTCCAGTGGTTTTGAGCTGTTGTTAACAATTGTTTTTTTTTGGGAAAATGTGACAAGTTGCTTACTTGAAATTGAGATATTGGAATCTTTCTCGATTCTCAATATTTCGGCTTTGTATCTAAAATGGAAACAATAAAAAAAAATTCAGCACTGTAGAATATTTTTTTTGATAATGCTTCGATTTCGATTTCTTACTTTAGGGAGCAATGAGCAGGAATATTCAAGGGGATGACAGATCGCTTGGAGGACACGGTAGCGTATGTATGCTATCCAACCCAATTTTTCTGATTAATTATCAAGTAAAGTAATTCCCATACGAATTTATTGATTGTAAGGGAAAGTTGAAGGATGGCAAATTAGTGCATGTGCAGATATCGCGAAACTCCAATCTTTGTCCTTTTCTTTGGCTTTCCGAAAAATAATCCAGATTTACTTGAGGACCTCTCTCTAAATATTTGCAATCTCTGTACGATTTTCTCAGGGATCCCAGACCCGCTTCCTCTTTTCTAAGTAGAAAGTCCAGAGGTTCAACATTATAAGGATTGCAACCGCTGTTATAAAATACGGCTATGCATTCCGTAGTTTTCATTGACCAGTATGCAGTTAGCCCATACGGAATGGGTTGACAAGTGGCTGACGATGTCGTCTGGTACATTTTACCTAACATTTGTGGTAGAAAAATTAACAACATTTTCTTGAATTTGTGTGATTGTAAGAAAATGAATGCTTACCTTGGAAATTTTCTTCCGTAAAAAACTGCACGGTTGCCCCATCACAATAAATAAACAAACGGCAAACTATAAAGAGCTTGCAATTTATCCCCAGCCAAACTGAATCCATGATAGGTAGAAACTCTTTGTAAATGAAGATTCCAACTCAACTAAAAAATTGTGTCTGTACCCCTAACTTACATTTTTTTATTCACTGCCAGTTCATACAGAGTTCATACGATGGATTTGTTCTGAGACAGGCCAATTAAAATGGAATTCTTGGTATAGCGGAAACGGATGATTGTTTTTTCCTTTCAGTTGAGCATGTAGCAATTATTTATTGATACGTCTTCCTTTTTGAGTTCTTCACAACTCAAATAATTGGATAAGAAAAAGATTGTGTTTGGCCTGACATCCTCATTTGAGAATTGAGGGCAGCAAGATTTATCAGGTCTGGTGGTTGAGTAATGAACAACTAATTAAACACTGGAAAAATAAGTTGGTGGTAGTTTGGAATGCCTAGCTTTCCGCAATTATCTATCGAGAATTAGATGAGAAGGAAAATAACGTTCCATTATTTTACTATATATTATATGATTATATTACAATTCGTGCAAAGTACCTACATAACTGCTGCTGAGGCAGGTGCTATATTATTTAAATGCTTGTAAGTTTTAGCTAAAGCTCAATACTTAAATGAATCTATTTTATTGACTGATTTCGTAACTATTGGCGAATCACTACAATTGAAAGTAGAATGGTATCTAATTTAAGAGCAGCAGGTCTACAATTCGTCTAATGCAAAAGTCTTCCAATGTCAATGATGTATTTTGATCAATGAAGTTCATGGTTCCAATTTCGACCCGAATAATTGGAAGGGATCGTAACCGCCTTCTGAAATACTTATCAAGCATTATTCCATTCCGCTTTCTAATCGATGCCAAAGCAACTTTTGATCTGGAATTTGGCCCAGATCCTATTCCAAATGTTACGAAAAGGGCCCATACAGAATCCACCACAAGAATCAGACAAACTATGAGTGTAAATACAGGAATCCTTGTTGAATTTGACGACAAGCAATGAATGGTAACGAATGCGACTAGTATTTGTCCAAAACAGAGTGCCCACATCAAATGCTGAATTATGCTGCGATGAATCGAGTTCAGGAGTCCAGCAAGAATTTGAATTTTCCTGTAGAATGCAATGATTTTCTCCGTATTGTGCTTTCTCTTAAGGCTCACAAGTTTAGGAAACATGTTGAGGTTTGTCCGCAAAAACAACACACCAAGAAGTATCTGCACAATTTGCAAAGAACCGGAAATGCAGACAGTGTATAATGTGAGAGAGTTTGATACTCCAAGCAGTATTTTCCATCCATAGACCCACAAGTTTTCATGCCAGTCAAGAGCAAACCCGCCTGGAAAATTACAGACAAGCTTCGGCGTCAGAAAAACAAAGAAATTTGCCGGTTGGCATGGCAACATCATACTTCCCATTCCCCAGAATACTGACATTGCTGTAACGGGTTTGAGTATACATTTGAAACTTATCATGGTGGCATGTAGTTTAAAATCTGTTGCATATGAGAGACCATCTATAAAAGCAAATTACGTGATGTTTCATTAAGTTTTCTTCATATTATTTAATAGGTAGTAAATACAAGTTTTTTAGAACCTTCCAACAAACTAGTTTCCATTGAAACGAAGTTGTTGAATACTCCGATTGTATTTTTGAATTCGGTCTTAGTTGTCCAGAGTATGTGAGCTATCAGAAAACAAAGAATCGACCAGAATGCTTGCAGACATTTATTTGCAATGTTTTCGTCTATGTCTGCAAACAAAAGGCTTAGAATCATAGCAGAGCCCAAAGCTCCCATGTAAATTGACGCATAGATTAAACGGCTGCTTGATTTAAAGGCCTCAAGGCAACCAACCTCTCCGTTATACTGAATCGGGAAACCAGGAAAGAAATGGGCGAGCTTGGCAGCGTTTCCATACGTCTTCAGAAGGTTTTGGGAGAGCATATCTGTCGCTTTATGGCATTTCCTATGGCTTTTGCTGCTTAGTTTGTTTGGAAAGCTTTGAAGAAAAGTTGTTATTCTATGCTTGGCAATCGAGATCCAAAGAATTGAAGACAGGTTAGTATTAACGAACTTAATAAACTTTTCCCCAATTTTTACGTCAGTCATCTCTCCCTTGATTTCTGTCAGAAACCAATTGCCCAAACTGTGCTGCACAATGTAAAATTTGAGGAAATATGGTAATATTATGACGAAATGTACATATTTTTGATTGACAACTAGTCAGATCTCTTGATCATTTGACTATTTGTGTTTGCTTTTAACCCTTATTAAACTAATAGATTAGCTAATATTTGCATTATCATGACAACCAACTTAAAATATGCGGCGGGAACAAGTCACAAATGCAAATCTAAAAACGAAGTCAGTGCTCAGTGTTTGAACTTTAATACTAGACGAAACGCTAATATGTGGCACAAAATAGTGCCTGTTATTATTCTTGTTGACAACTTATATAGGCGTGTCCAACTTATATATTTAATTAACTTCGGTTTTGTCAAAATTGTGGTGGCATGTACTTTGAAGGATGTTGTCAGTCTTGCCTGAACATAATTTCATGCTACGCCCAATTTATGTTTGGTTCAGAGGACTCCTATAAGTCGAGCAAATAAATAATTACTATTATTAATATTAAAATCAATTCTTAATTATCGTGCAGGACTCAACGCCGAGGTAGCTGGATATTATTTATCAATTGTTTTTATTATTCTGATTTTCATCAAAACTATGATTTTCAAAACCAACACGACTATGGTTTTCTGTTCCACATTATTTTATGCTTTAACGTAATTAATTTTCGTTAATTTGAACTACTTGCAATCAAGTTGAAAGTCTTCGTCAAAAATTAACGTCTTGCAGATTCTTTTGGGTGTGTTATGTTCATTAATATTGTAATACTTTTAGTTTATCTGAAAAACGGGGGGAAAGATTGCAAATTAGGTAATAAATTTGTAATTTTGCAGCTGTATTTATTATGAATACCTGGCGTGTGCGTACAAAAAGATTTGATGGCTTTTATGATTAAATGATGAGAGGAAATTTGATTTTATGCAATAGCGCTCATCTCTCAACTGGAATGACTTTTTTGAAAATTGAAGTAAAGCTCGTGTGGTAATGAGATTTGGATAAATTGCTTCGTTCTGAAAGAGTTTTGCTTTCACTCTCAAAATTGAATGTGAGTTTGTAGCTGAAAGGAATCTATTTGTTGCGTATTATATTACAAATGCCAAGTAAGTATAAATACTGTTTAGATAAGTTGTGTCCCTTAAAAATGCTACTTAACATGTTCTTGACGTTACAACGCCAAGCATTTAAGTTGAATTTTGGAATGTGGAACAGCTCAAGAACATCTGGAATTAGTTCCTTTAAATGTTTAAAAACATTTGATTGCTCGTGTATCCAACCAAAATGACATAGTCTTATTCTTTCATAATAATTCATTACTAATGTCATTTTATACACAAATACCAGCCAAAACCTGGAGTTCCCGGTAGCACAACAACTATTGGCCTGTTTCTTGTTTGCAACTGGTGTGTTTTTTCGTTGAAATTATTGGAAGTCCGGGATATAATATGGCCAGTTTAATAAATGAGCCATACGTTTTCAGTATTTTGTCCGTAAGCATTCTGCAGTGAGGTTTTTTGTGACAAATATTAACTGCAATAAAAGTTTGAACAAGTTGCCATCACAGGCTTACTGCCATTCTGAAAAGTGTGTGCTAGTGCAGCAATGAAATTTCGGCTTAAAATGGACACTTTCAAATTATATATTAAGGGTTGTTAGACAAACACAAATATTATATTATGACAATGTTCGAGAGGTAAGCTAATGATTTGTAATTCTTCTTTTGCGTTGGTTTTAAAATTCAAGCAATAAATATTTGAATTATTGTAGTCTAAGACAATAAAGTACACCTGGATGTGATGTTTGTGAAAATAAATATTATAGTCATTTTAATGTATGCAATAATAAACAATATATTGTGTTTTGTACAAATAATATGGTGCCCAGTTTACAATTCCGGAACACCTTTCCTTAGTACTGGTAAACGAAATTAAGTATTTCGGCAATTAACTTTTTGTGGCCTAATTTCACAGAAGACAATTATTAACCAACCTAGATTTGTGGGCCGTGAAATAATTTAATTTCCTTTATAAAGATTAATTTAGGTAAATATTCGTTTGCTTACATTAACTTTTATGCAATTTTTCTTGAATAAATATCAAATATTTGAATGACAATGATGATATTTCGTTTTCGGTTTGTTTATGCAGATTTTCAATTCATAAAATTATGTGTACACGTTTAAATTAACAACACTTTGATTCCATTATTTATGCATGACTTTCAATTCACCTTTCAATTTTAACTAAAACTTTTCATTTCAACCCTAATATATTGAGATTACAATGAGTTTTTCTTCATCTAATTAGCATTAAAAACTAAGAATTTTAAATATTAACGATATTGGCTTGAGGTAAAACAAAATTAGTTTTAAAAATATTTCAGAACATGCTTGAAAATACCTAAATCTTCAAATTTCTGAGTTCCTGGATTTCGTTTTTTTCCAATGAGTTTTAAAACAATGACAAGAGTTGCTTCTCGAAACCTACTGAAACTTTTATGAAGATATCTACATAACATTTTCTGCATTGTAACTTATCACACTAAATTAGAAGCAGGTACTTGTAATATTTTCTTCAGGTCACTAAATTATGCAAGGTCATACTAATAAATCTTTCTTTTCACAAAACAAAACTTATTTGGTGCCAAACTTTTCATTCCGCTTTATACAGTTGCATTTTTTCCAAAATAGCGTGGGCTTCGATACCGCCTTGGCTGTCGGTACATTGCTGTCACTTGCTCCCACTCTAAATCCCCAAACGGCATTTCTCGACGAGGTCGAACCACCTAATCAAACCATTGCCAAAAAGTAATAAATTAATTTATGAATCTTCATTGTATTTTAATAACAGTTTGCTACATTACCTGTACTCTGCGTGGTTGACGAAAATATATTGGAGACTGAGCGGTTGTAGATAGAATTCGCCTTGGATGTGGCTCTGATGAATATTTCTTCATGTTTCGCCTTCGCATTTCAATTTCTTCTGGAGTTGAGCTAGGCTCATGTCTTTTACAGCAGCACCCAAAACAAGAGAACTTGCTCGGGAAAGAACCCATTTTTAGTTGAAAATTATAGTTTAGAGAAAAATCAAAGAGAAGAAGCGTGTACAGACTTTGAGAGACAAGTATGAATGATGTTTCAAAATAGAGAGCCACGACAGGTAGCAAAATCTCTCTAAGGCTCAGCTTTCTCCAAAATCCATTAAAGCATTGTTAATTTGAAAAGCCAAAAATCATATTATGGGTCTCTCCTTACCACAGAATTTATTGTACTTTCACATTCATTTATCTCACATTTGTTCAGAATACAAATTGAATAATTGAATGATGAGCGAACGCAAAAAGGATTTGGAGGATTGAATGGGAAAATGATAAAGTGAAATTTTATTTTTGCTCAATTTGAAGAAAAAGCCTTCCAGTTGAACGTACATTAGATGGAAAGCGGATATCTGGAGTGTTTTTTTATCAATTTCTTGTGTGTGCAAATGAAAAAGATTTCACATGAAACATGATGCGCTTTATATGAGGTTTCAGGTTTCGAACATGAATTACACAAAAGAAACGAGATTTTTAAATGATTCTTTCCCTGTACAAACCCCCTTAGGTGAGGTTTTGCAATTTATTCATTTCAAAATTTAGTAAAGGTTATGGTTTAACACGCTATTACAAAGCCATGTCGCATGAAGAAGATTAAAACCCTCATTATTTACAGAACCATCACTTCTGAAAATCACCAATATCAGGTCATCACTTGCCCACATTTTGTATTGAGTATCCCCGCAAATTTTATCAACGCCGCTGTAAATTGTAAAAATGTTTTTAAAAGTTTTAAGTTTAACATTTAAGATAAAAAGTTATATTGCAGTTGTATATCCACTTAACCCTTCCAAAGCATTTCTCCAAGATGACGATCGAGTCTTTACGCGTAGCTTATAAACCAGGAGATGATCATGGCACGTACTTGATTCCAAACTGATCTTAGAATAAGTTACTAAATTAACCCTTTTCAAATCACATCGATTTCCTGGTGGGTAAAAACGAATGTTGAACTTTCATTTTCACTATAAACCGATTTCCCAGTTGGAGGATGTCTTATTAGTCCGCCGTAGAGGCGGACGAGGTTTGCTTGGATTGCGAAGACACTTTTGGACTCCCATATTCCGCACTGAATCTCATTTCAAATCCTTTACCATCATCTGGTTCGTTTTCAGAGTATAAAGTCATAACAAGGACGTGGCAAGGATTTGCAGCGTGTGACTTCCTTCAGTATCCCTTTAATTCAACATAGTGGCTTTTAAATTGTTTGATTTTTAATTTTTCGAATCACTTACATCACTCCAATTTGATTCATTTCAGTTTTTCCATCGTCCCCTATAGATATACAGGCTCCCGTAAGTTCCCGTCCGTAATATGATCCCTCCCGTCGAACATTTACGGTATATGTAACAGCGTTACGAATTCGCACAAATCCAAACACAACGCTCGTTTTTCGCAATATGCTATTCAGCTTGTACGATAGATGGTGGCGATGAGTCAATAAGTCCTCCGCAATTTCTAAGCTGACAATAAACCGGAAGAGTAAATTGCTCCAATAAAACCAGTAATAAATAAAATCAACTTCATGCGTTTGCTTATAGATTTAAATTTCAATATTTTGCTTCACGTCTCCACCACATGTGAACGAACGATTGGCATCAAATGATATGACTTGCTCGCAATGTTGCCAACTGAAATGAATGAATGCTCAAATGTAAAAAGCAAAAAAAGAGTATCATCAAAAGAGGATGTTTTTATCACTAAAAAGAACTGACACCGGGGTCGTGCTTGGTTCTGATTTTTATTGAAACATTCCATCAATCTATGTGAGTAATAATTTGAAACTTATCACATAAAAATTGAGCACAAAAGTTGAATGAAATATCAAATATTTTATTATCAACCTCAGCGTAAGTAAACTTTTTTCAATAAAAAACAACAGACAGTTTAAACTTCAGGTCTTTTGCATGACCCTCTCTTTCATCTGCACCACTTGTCAAAGTTTCTCTCTATAAAATATCATTTCCAGTAAAATGTGCTTGCTCTGCGTCGTGACGTCATTTTTTTCTTATAGTGTAATCTTTATTTTGAAAAAATGACTCAGTTTTAACCAGATTGATTCATTTTTGAGCATTTATACAATACGGTAATAAACGTATGTATGGTTAGGGTAACTTTACCCCGACTTGGTTTCGCTTTGATGCAGCACTTCCGTTGCGCTTACTTTTTCTGTACCACTACAAACTGAAAGGGAACAGAACTGAAATGCTATGAATTTTCTTTAGACTTCTGTGACAAAATTGATGAGGTAAAATGATTATATTCTCCATCCGTACTTTATCTGTTCAAAAGTACATTTGCAGGTACAATGGAACTAAGTGAAAGAGTATGCTATGCGTAATATGATTTGATCATTTCGTTTTGCTTCTGAAACGCTGCTTCCAGTTGTACACTGGATTTGAAGCTCATAGGCGAACAATGCTTGTATTTCGTTTTTGATTACAAATGAAAAAGTATTTCTTATCATAGTGAGAAAAATAGAATGATTTTATAGAAGTGGCCATTTCTGACAAATGGATTTATTTCCTTAACATAAAAGCAAGAACCGAAAATTTAATACTTAAGTCTGAGTAAGAAGTAAGAATCTGTTAAAAAGGGCATTACATTTGCTTCTGGTAAATCGACAAAATTAGCTCATCATCATCGTGCCACTACGATGATGATGAACGATGATGTGTAGTCTACACACTGATATTGGTATTAAATGAATTTCCAAAATTTCTTGGCTTCTCTCTTCGATAAACTTAAAAAAGGGAAACGTTTACGATGAGCAAATCAAAATTGGTCTGAAATGCCATGGATTTTCTTTAGTTTTTAGGAAATAGTGGTGAAGTAAAAATTGGTTCTATTCTCTCTCATCTGAACTTTATCAATTAAAATTACATTTGCAGTCATTGTGAACTAAACTGAAAGAGCCCACATATGATTTCATTTTTTTGTGATATTTCCATGAAACCAGTTTCCAATTGTATATTATAATTAAGCTGAATTCCAGGAATAATTTTCCCATCAGGTTCGTTTTACAAATGAAAACCACTTCCCATGATTTATGATGATTTGGGGGGTGTATGAAAATGCTCAAAGGACGGAATTCGCGTGTTTCAACGTGTTTGCATTTTCTGATAAATCATTCCAATTTCTTCAAATATTGGCCCGTAGTTTATTCATTGAGAAACTCAGTTAAGAAACCAGTTATAAGTGGTTATATGAGCTTCCGTTCAAAAACACGTTGCTACAAAGCCAGGTCAGCATGAAGAAGTGGCAAACCAGAATTAGTTTAACGGAACCATCACTTCTAAAAACCGCCATTATCAGGTCATCACTTGCCCACATTTTGTACGGCGAATCTCCACAAAATATTATCAAACCCCCTGCAACAACAAAAAAATTAGTGCTGGAATCACTTTGCGGTTAACTATATTTAATATTCATTAATACTTCATACTGTTTTTGAGAATTTTCCCAGGAACGCCATCGGTTCTTATCTGTCCGCAGCTTATAAACAAGAAGGTGATCAAGGCAACCACTAGGTTCCAAACTTTTTTTCATATAAGTTACCACGTTTGCCCGTTTCGAGTCATAACGATTATTTTACAATTGATATACGAATATTGTGATCTCATTGTTATTATAAGTTCCTGATGTGGGATGTTCAAGTATTCCTTCATTTGAGGGAATGGCCCAATACCGGGAATAGGTGTTTACTTTGGAACTACTTCCAAAAATTGCCCTAATTTCCATTTTGAAACCTTGACTTTGACCCGGATTTTCTCCAGAATATAGTGTCAAAACGAGGACATGGCAAGTATTCAAAGTTTGACTTCCTGTTGCATCCCTATTTTTTAACAATAAATTTTGCTAACTTGTACGTTTTTATTGTGTATAAATTAAATTTTCTTACAGATTTCCATATTGCCAAAATTTAGTTTTCCCATCGTCACCAATTGAGAAGCAAGCTCCAACCAGTTCCCGTCCTAATTTTGAGTCATATCGTTCAACATTTAAGTTGTATGTTTGAGCGCTGTTAACTTGAATAATCCAAACACAACGCTCGTTTTTGGAAATGGAACCGTGCAGTTTGTACAAGATGAAATTGTGGGACGACTGCTTAATTCCTCCACAATCGTAAATCGTATAGAAAGTACAGAAATGTCAGTTTTCCGAAGAATATTAGGAAAATGGGTAGAATCAACTTCATCGTGCAACAATTTGTGAGTTTTGTACTCAACAAAAGTCTCAATAAGTGCTTGCTTCTCTTCTCAACTTCATCAAAAAGTGGAATGATAAATTTGGGTTACGTATGATTAAAATGTTTAAGGGCCAAAGTTCACTAGAAAAGAGACCACCATTCAATGAACTTGGATATTTCACATGTAAATGAAATGACACAAGCGTTATCTTTAACTTTCTTAACATTCTGTATCAATGTATGATTAAATTATGCAGCTGTCAAAGACTATGCTAACAAAGACAGCGATGCGAATTCGTTATGGACTTGACTCCAGAATTTAGCCCGGCGTGAGACACATTGTTGCAGAACCAATATGAGCTATTTGACTGAATGCGAACTGCGCAACGCTAAGCCCACTGGCTCTGAAAGGGTTTTGCTAGCATTTAATATATAATTGCATGATTATGATATGGTATCAGCTTACAATGGTTCGCAACGGATGATGTATCTCTCAGAAAGCTCAGGTCACTGTTACTGGTGATATATCCAATGTCACGATTCAATCAGTGGATGATGAGTAATATTATTAGCACAAGGAAATTGACGGCAACGCACAACGTAATTAAATTATTACTTTACCGAAGGTACGCGGTTTTATTAATCGAAAGGAAACGGCAATTAATATTATATTTTACAACTACAATGGACAATGGAAACTAAATGGAAAATAATATTGTCACAAGACAAGATCTTCGAGACGCTTAGCTCTGTTCCTAACCGGAATGAGAATGGCATTTTCCCTCGTGTTGTACCTTTTACAATCATTAACATTCATGAACTTTTCCAATATAGCTTGCATAAACATTCGACTTTATGCACAATACCAAATGGTATACTTATTCATTTACATTTCCAATCAGAAATGTATTCATAACTCCTCATGCTGCAGCCAGCATCTCAGAGTAACCTACTTCCAGTACGCATTTCAGGCAAATGCTCTGCATTGCTCCTCCTAAATCTCCCCTGTAGCGTACTCTCCGCCTTCTGTAATTACCGCCTGCCTCTCTTTGCGGATTTTTGTAATCGCTTCTGTTTCCGAGCTTCGTGGTTCCTAAACTTTGCATAAGCAATATACTGCGGAATCTCTGGAAACTCTTCAAACACTTTACTCTTAAACTCAACTAACTCCTCTTTATCCCTGTCTCTCATTTCCGAAGCTCTCTTATATGGACAAAAAGTCGACCAATGGTCCTTCTTAAAACACTTATCACATCTACCTTTCATCGCTATCTGATACTTAGCTTTCATTGCTTCTGGACTCATTGACTCGTCTACACTCTTCTCTTTCTCTCTAGTCTCTTCTAAATTCTCCACAGTCTGCCTATTCTCTTCAGACACCTTCTCATTGCTTCTTCCGCTAATAAAAGCCTCAAATTCTGACGTTTCATCTCTCATTTCTACTTCCCTAATCACCAAAACATCATCATTAAGAGCTAAATTAACAAAATCATCAATTTCATTCACTGAATCACTACGATCCTCTTTCCATTTGCTCTGGCTCCTCACTCTGCTCAGTGCTCGTTCTTGAGAGTCACTTCGCTGCTCATCAAAATCCATCTCCATTGTCCTCCGGCACTCTAGCGGTTCCGCCACCGATGCCCTGTTGTGGTACTTCTGCCGGAATCGTTTCCAAGAAACTCGTCGCCCAGTCCAAATCATCATCTTCGCTCTCTATCACCACTTCCCGTGCAGCAACCTGCACCATTGGGATCACAACTCTAGACCGTACTTTGGCCTTCACTCGCCTAATGATTGGCGTTCTAGCGCTCATCTCCTCCTTCCTTGCATTCTCAGAAACCCGGAATCTAGCAATCACTTCCTCAAGTGCGGCAACCTCTGTTTTCGTACAAAACCTGTACTCGGAATGTTTCCGTCTTTGTGAGCAACTTTCATCTTAGCTATCTTATTCAGCTCACT
>LJIJ01002237.1:0-29600 GCA_001718145.1 Orchesella cincta
GAATTTTTTGACTAAATTCTGCATATTCGCATACTTTTATATGAGCAGATTGAATTGGTAATCAGTTCCCTTTGCCGGCGTTCGCAATGCTCACACTTAATGTTTTCTATTGTTTTTGTATCGTCAATGAAATGCGTTTGTAATAGATTGCAGCGTCGGAATCTACGTCTATGGAAGGAAGGAAAGAGAGCGTCTTTGGCTTTCACTACGAGGCGTGGTGGCCACTGCCAAACAAACAGAATGCCACGAAATGAAGATATGGCTATTGTGGTCGAGGATTTCACTCATTAACATAATCATTTCAGTGACGTTGAGATTACAGCAGTTTGTAGACAGCTCTGTTACTGATACACTTCTGAATTGAACACGAGGAATGATCGTAGTTTGTATGAATGTAAATAATATACAAAGTTGAAAATTATGGTTTATTTGCATTTACATACATACATATTTTGTAACTTGTATTTTATTATACACTTCTAAGGTGCGTATCGCAGCTTGGAAGTATAATATTCGCATTTGATTCCTTTCTTAACGAAGTGGATTTTTATTACCTTATATAAAACATGATGGCATAAATACACAAGTTTGTTATGCTGTCTGTCGACTGCTTTTGACATGAATTGAAAATATTTGCTCTTGACAGCTTAGCTTAGCTGTATATCGAAGTGTTGGGATAAGTTTCTACTGTTGACTTTCAAGTTACATCACTTACAAGTCTCTGTTATTTTATAAAGCATCTGCATAAAGTGAAATATGATTGTTGTGATTTAATTTTTCGTGATTGAATTTAAAGTTTAAATTCTATAATGAAAATAGTCACGTCACAATCTGCTTATTGTTCATTATTTGTCTTTGTTCGCTGCTTTCTGCAAAAATTCTCGTATTTTCTGGAACTTGTGCAGCTTTCTTGACTTTGTCCAGTCTAGCATTGAACAAGGGCACCTTTATCTTTATGAAGGAACGACTTCTTTCACATCAACTTTCACCATTCCTCTTCTAGTTTATGACATTACATCTGAAGCATTCCCACACAATTCGTTTTATTATATACTTCATTTTATAATACATCATTTTATGAAAGTCAATATGTATTGATTCATTCTGATATAATTAGGTCAGAAATAAATATGATAAGCAATAAAAATAATAAATTAAATAAACTAAATAAAAATGTGAACCGATTCAGTATTCGGACATCATTTAAATCTCAAGGTGTTTTTGGATGACTGACCTATTCGCCCTTGACGCAGGATCATATCTGAAGCTTTCTCAGCAGTCACGTAAACGGCAGCTTGAAGATTCGCATTGGTTATCACAGGCATAATGGATGCGTCAACGACTCTCAGACCGCGAATGCCAATAACTCTATCTAGGTAGGAGAAAAGTCAAATATTTACATGGATTCGTCCAACTATTTAGTTACAGCATAGATTGATAAATAGAATTTAAATGATAATCTGCTATGACCTTAATCTGTTATCCACGACTGCGGATGGATCCTGCTCTCCACTTCTCATATGGCAGGTACCAGATGCGTGCATATAGCTAGTCGCCGATTGCTTCGCATGGCATTCCCAATAACGCCGAGATCGAAATTGAAGACGTTCACAATCTGGAAATTGGTTTGGAGGAAAGCGAGTTCCCAATTTTCTAAACTGAGGAGTGTTTTCAAATATTTTCATTGTCATTTCCGTTCCCGAAAACATTAATGAGCTCAAAATAGTTAACAATACAGGTCCAAATTTCGTGTCGTAAAAAAGTAACAAGTTGCCATCAAGCATAATTTTCATATCAGTTGGATGTGTCAGATACTGGAAATCAATAACTGGTGAGCTGTTCACATCAGTGAGATTCAATGTGAGGCTCCCTCGACTCAATGGATTTGCTACGAGAACAAATGCAGAGGTTGCCACTTCCCAAGGAGCTGTTTGAATATTTGGTCGATTTGGATACAATATTGGAACACCAGGAGCGACCAAGTGAAAAAGTTGAATATCTCGGACTTTCGTTTGATTTCCTTGAGCGGTTGTAGAAATGAATGCTTGACCTCCAAAACCGCTGTATGCAGCATATGGACCTTGAAACGAATAGAAGAATATATATATTTTTTAAACTCTTTCCTTGTCAGCAAATAGCTGAACAAATACTGCATAAAATTCTTACCGTCTCCAACTTCATTGAGGTATCTGAAAGTTTGTAGGTTTAAATCTCTTTCCTCAATGAATGCTGCTGATCTATTATTAATGAGAAAGTCAAGTTTAACAGCTACATGACTTTTTACAGAGGAAAATGACAGGCAGTTAGCTCATGATAATTTATGAAAAAAATTTAGTATGAAATTGAATTACTCTTGGAGGTTGTGTCCAACCGGGAGACATTTTACAGGACGGATCTGAAAATTATAAGCCAAAAATTTTAAATGCTGAAACGGGGCAAAGTGAGAAACAACAATTTCTAACGGGATCAAGTACGCTTGCTGCATTGAGAACTTGCTTGGGTCCTATCCCAGATTTCATCAGAAGCGCAGGGTCTCAACTGCTCCAGCACTCACAATAATTTCATTGCGAGCAAAAACTACGTTATCAGTAGGAAAGCCATCAGTAGTCGACCGGAACTGGACTCCGATTGCTTGATTACCATTGAAAATGATTCTTCTTGCTTCCGCTTTGAGAATAACCTTGAGGTTCTTTCGTTGGCCAAGAACAGGTTTCAAATAGCCAGCGTAAGAACTTACGCGTCTACCTCTTCGCTTAGAGTATTCAGAAGGACAGAAACCTATTTAAAATGCATTAAATGAGTTCGTTGTTTATAAATCAAGCATAAATTTATGATGCAAAATAACTTACTAATTTGTTGAGGATCATTTCGAACAGAAATGGGGTAACCAAAAATTGTCCTGCTGATAACCATTCGTTCAACAAAGGAACGTACTTGGGCAAACTTACGTTGATTGGACCATCGTAGCCATGTTGATCAGTTGCAGGAAATATTCCATTATAGGTTTCAGTGCGTCTGAAATATTTCAAAAGTATTGTAGTCATTAGCGTTTCCTCTATTGAAATGCATGGAATTTACTTGACTACTTCCACCCAGCGTGCGCCCTTCCCTGTATGTCGTTATCTATGTGAAAACGAGTAAATAAGGTTAATAATCATTCGTTAATTTAATTTTTGCTAAAGAATTGACATAAAACTTACTCCCCATTTTCTAAATCTGCATTTTGTTGAACTGAATAATATGTTCGTGTGTAGTTTGAATTTCTCAGAAAGGATGACGCCAAAGCTGGAACATCTAGACCTGGGTCAGGAAGAATTCCAGCTCCAATACGAGCACAGAGTGCTCTCCAGAGTCTGATAATTTCCGGGCCAGCACACAACCCGCAGTTCCGCCACCAACTACAAAGATTGGTTGAAAATCGTAAAACTGTTTCAGCAAAAACAAATTTTTAATTTAGCTTTCAGTTGGCATTTTGAATAGATAAATTACCAATAATAAAGTCCCAAGTTTGTTGATGTTGAGGAGGTGGTGCAACAATGCTTTGAAATTGAAATGTAGTGAGAATAAGTAACAAATACAGTATTGTCAGTGTGTGTGTTTGTTGCACCAAAATCTTGGACTTTATTATTGGTAATTTATCTATTCAAAATGCCAACTGAAAGCTAAATTAAAAATTTGTTTTTGCTGAAACAGTTTTACGATTTTCAACCAATCTTTGTAGTTGGTGGCGGAACTGCGGGTTGTGTGCTGGCCCGGAAATTATCAGACTCTGGAGAGCACTCTGTGCTCGTATTGGAGGCTGGAATTCTTCCTGACCCAGGTCTAGATGTTCCAGCTTTGGCGTCATCCTTTCTGAGCAATTCAAACTACACACGAACATATTATTCAGTTCCTCAACAAAATGCAGATTTAGAAAATGGTGGAGTAAGTTTTATGTCAATTCTTTAGCAAAAATTAAATTAACGAATGATTATTAACCTTATTTACTCGTTTTCACATAGATAACGACATACAGGGTAGGGCGCACGCTGGGTGGAAGTAGTCAAGTAAATTCCATGAATTTCAATAGAGGAAACGCTAATGACTACAATACTTTTGAAATATTTCAGACGCACTGAAACCTATAGTGGAGTATTTCCTGCAACTGATCAACATGGCTACGATGGTCCAATCAACGTAAGTTTGCCCAAGTACGTTCCTTTGTTGAACGAATGGTTATCAGCAGGACAATTCTTGTGTTACCCCATTTCTGTTCGAAATGATCCTCAACAAATTAGTAAGTTATTTTGCATCATAAATTTATGCTTGATTTATAAACAACGAACTCATTTAATGCATTTTAAATAGGTTTCTGTCCTTCTGAATACTCTAAGCGAAGAGGTAGACGCGTAAGTTCTTACGCTGGCTATTTGAAACCTGTTCTTGGCCAACGAAAGAACCTCAAGGTTATTCTCAAAGCGGAAGCAAGAAGAATCATTTTCAATGGTAATCAAGCAATCGGAGTCCAGTTCCGGTCGAGTACTGATGGCTTTCCTACTGATAACGTAGTTTTTGCTCGCAATGAAATTATTGTGAGTGCTGGAGCAGTTGAGACCTGCGCTTCTGATGAAATCTGGGATGAGACCCAAGCAAGTTCTCAATGCAGCAAGCGTACTTGATCCCGTTAGAAATTGTTGTTTCTCACTTTGCCCCATTTCAGCATTTAACCGTTTTTGGCCTTAATTTCAGATCCGTCCTGTAAAATGTCTCCCCGGTTGGACAGAACCCAAGAGTAATTCAATTTTATACTAAATTTTTAAAAATTATTTAATTTTTCATAAATTATCATGAGCTAACGCCTGTATTTTTTCTCTTAAAAAGTCATGTGGCTGTTAACTTGACTTTCTCATTAATAATAGATCAGCAGCATTCATTGAGGAAAGAGATTTAAACCACAAACTTTCAGATACCTCAATGAAGTTGGAGATTGTATGCACTTTTTCAGCTATTTCGCTACAACTGAAAGCTTTTTTAAAATTAAATTATTCTAATTCGTTTCAAGGTCCATTTGCTGCATACAGCGGTTTTGGAGGTCAAGCATTCATTTCTACAACCGCTCAAGGAAATCAAACGAAAGTCCGAGATATTCAACTTTTTCACTTGGTCGCTCCTGGTGTTCCAATATTGTATCCAAATCGACCAAATATTCAAACAGCTCCTTGGGAAGTGGCAACCTCTGCATTTGTTCTCGTAGCAAATCATTGAGTCGAGATAGTCTCACGTTGAATCTCACTGATGTGAACAGTTCGCCAGTTATTGATTTCCAGTATCTGACACATCCAACTGATATGAAAATTATGCTTGATGGCAACTTGTTACTTTTTTACGGCACAGAACTTGGACCTGTATTGTTAATTATTTTGAGCTCATTAATGTTTTCGGGAACGGAAATGACAATGAAAATATTTGAAAACACTCCTCAGTTTAAAAATTGGGGGCTCGCTTTCCTCCAAACCAATTTCCAGATTGTGGACGTCTTCAATTTCAATCCCGGAGTTAGTGGGAATGCCATGCGAAGCAATCGGCGACTAGCTTTATGCACGCATCTGGTACCTGCCATATGAGAAGTGGAGTGGAGGATCCATCCGCAGTCGTGGATAACAGATTAAGGTAATAACAGATTATCATTTAAATTCTATTTATCAATCTATGCTGTAACTAAATAGTTGGACGAATCCATGTAAATACTTGACTTTTCTCCTAACTAAATAGAGTTTATTGGCATTCGCGGTCTGAGAGTCGTTGACGCATCCATTATGCCTGTGATAACCAATGTGAATCTTCAAGCTGCCGTTTACGTGACTGCTGAGAAAGCTTCAGATATGATCCTGCGTCAAGGGCGAATAAGTCAGTCATCCAAAAATACACTGAGATTTAAATGACGTTCTTTTATTGAATCGTTTCACATTTTTATTTCGTCATTCGACTTCGTTTACTTAATTATTTATTTTTATTGCTTATCATATTTATTTCCGACTTAATTATATCAGAATGAATCAATACATGTAAACTTGCATAAAATGCTGCATTATAAAATGAAGAATATTGAATAAAACGAATTGTGTGGGAATGCTTCAGATGTAAGGTCATAAACTAGAAGAGGAATGGTGAAAGTTAATGTGAAATGTTCCTTCATAAAGACAAAGGTCCCTTGTTGAATGCCAGACTGGACAAAGTCAAGAAAGCTGCACAAGTTCCAGAAAATACGAGAATGTTTGCAGAAAGCAGCGAAACAAAGACAAATAATGAACAATAAGCAGATTGTGACGTGACTATTTTCATTATAGAATTTAAACATTAAATTTAATCACGAAAAAACAAATCAAAACGTTCGTATTTTGCATTTCCTAAATGATTTCCAGCTTTTCATTTTATGCAGTTGCGTTGTAAAATAACAATTAGAAACTTTTTGAAGATTTGAAGAGACTTAACTTAGAAGTGATGTAACTTGAACAGTAGAAATTTATCTCAACACTACGATATACAGTGAGCTGTCAAAAAGCAAATATTTTCAATTCATGTCAAAAGCAGTCGACAGACAGCATAACAAACTTGTGTATTTATGCCATAATATTTTATATAAGGTAATCCACTTCGTTCAGAAAGGAATCAAATGCGAATATTATACTTCCAAGCTGCGATACGCACCTTAGAAGTAAGTTTGTATATTAAAATACAAGTTACAAAATATGTATGTATGTATGTAAATGCAAATAAACCATAACTTTCAACATTGTATATTATTTACATTCATACAAACTACGAGCATTCATCGTGTTCTATTCAGAAGTGTATCAGTAACAGAGCTGTCTACACTCTGCTGTAATCTCAACGTCACTGAAATGATTATGTCAATGAGTGAATATCCTCGACCACAATAGCCATATCTTTATTTCGTGGCATTCCTGTTTGTTTGGCAGTGGCCACCACGCCGCGTAGTCAAAGCCAAAGACGCTCTCTTCCCTTCCTTCACATAGACATAGATTCCGACGCTGCAATCTACTACAATCGCATTTCATTGACGATACAAAAACAATAGAAAACATTGAGCGTGTGAGCATTGCGAACGCCGGCCAAGGGAACTGATTACCAATGCAATCTGCTCATATAAAAGTATGCGAATAATGCAGAATAACCTGTAACGTAACGTTTTACACGGTCACAGTCATATGTCATGTGCCATAGTAGCATACCCCTCTGTAATTAGTAGACAGGTATGCATGCATGCATGTCACATTCACTTCCTTTTACATTTTCATTTAAATCAGGGGTCTTTTATTGAAAATTAGTTGCAGAAAACGTCATATTAGCATGCATAATATGGTTGAGTCGTGTACAAGTTTGATCGCGAATGGATGAAAGTGCTTTTCATGCAATATGTGTGTCATTTGCAATGTAATAGAAACGTTGCGTAAGAAGAGTTCACTTTGAAGTCTCGAACGGAAGTACATAGCTGACTGCAGTGCATATAAAGCATATAGTATATATGAGAGTGGAAAAATACTGAAAGGAAAATGAAAATAGATTTGATTAGAGAGTGGAATATAGCAGACAGGCAGTGAGAGACTGAAGTGAAACAAGAAGGGAGAGAGATGATGACGACAAGACAAGGTGCACAATGAACGGATGGATGAGTAGTGAGTTTGATTTTGAGAAAAGGACAGACAGAAAATGTACATAAGGGAATTTATATGTGGATGAATTGAACGTATATTTAGTATCGTAACCATATATATTATACATCCGTCAATAGTCAATGTACTTTATGAAATGATATATAGTGGATGCGGATTGCATGCATTACCAACTTTTCATTGTCTGTCTATATAGAGGTGGTAGTTGATAGATATAAATGGTATGATATACAGGGGCACGTAAGGAAAATACATGATGTATGTAATAGTCACAGAGGTGAGTATACGTAACATTGCGTGGGCGTCGTGTGTTATGCTGATAAATTTTCCATTTTCATGAGATTTTTGCTTTAATGTCATGCACAATCATTCTGATATCTGAACTGATATGTTCACTAATCATTGAAGAATCGTCTAGTTCTATGTTCAGTTGAAATTATCCAATTGCCTTAAAAAATTCTTGTGCATTTTCTTATTTTTATTTTAAAGAAACATAAACGAGGTGTTTTATATAAAGAATAATATGCCAATTAACAGTACATATAATTTAAAGTCTTAGTTTTAAGGCATTCATGAACTACAAACATTGTACTATGAGAAAATCAACCAAAAATTAGGTTTAGCCGTAAATACTACATCATATTTAATCTCTCCTTTTTGCATAAATTCCTGTCGTAAATGTACAAAACTTTTATGAAAACGTAAAATTCCAGCCTCATTTCCCGTCCCCACTCTTCCCTCACAATCGCTCACCTCTACCCTACTCTCGTTCCTATCTACTACATCTACCTTCTGCTCTCAAACTGAGTATAATCCCACACAAGCATGAAATATATACCAAGTATATTACCTTGCCTTGTAACTGCAACATATATGATTTATCCTACACTACAAGCATCATACACACGGCCCTGTGTGTGCTCTCGGTCTCGATCTCATTCAATCCTTTTGTCCTCCACTGCAGCTGCACTTTTACCTTGTGGCAGCTCTCCCAACATAGAGCGCCAGCTTGCCCATCCTCTCCACACATTTCTTCCTCACTCTCTCTCCATCCTGCCCATGTTAACTCTCTATCTCTCTTCCTTGATGGTTTGCACTACGTTTTTTATTATTGTCTGCCTTGCCTTGCCTCCTCCTATTTTCCTTGCGTCTCTTCAACACCAACCAAACTAACTACGTTCATAATAGTGACTTGCCACAGCAAAGCGAGCACTTTTCGTCTCTCAACTCAATCTCACTCGTTTTGAACTAAATAAAAAGTGAAATGACCGAGAATCGCCAACTTTTTCTACTTTTTGAAAGTTGAATCTTCAAATCAGCCAGTCGGTGAGTTAATCTTGTTCAAAAGTGTCGCAACGTAACCTCCGGAGGAATCAAAAGTTTGGTGGAGTTGGAAGAGCTAGTTATCCGAGGCAGCTGTTGTTTTGTTCGTGACCTTCCTCCATAAAATTTAGTAGCACCTCCGCATTCCCGTATATCATCATGGACGAGGAGGAAATTTCAATTGGGAGGAGGTGCTAGACCCTCCAAATTGAGTGGGAGTTAAAAAACAACTAATAATCAAAGTGATTTAGTGATTAGAGGAGTTGTAAATGGTACTAGTTGACAACAATTTGGGGAAAGTCCGTGTTTATTTTGGAGGTTGTGTAAATTACCTTGGTGGTGAAACTTTGGGAGTGAGCTCAACATTAGAAAATGACCTTAATTAGTTACCAATTGTGAATTGTTTGGGTAGGACAATCAGTGGTGTTGTGAAATCAGCCGTGTTTTGAGGACAGACAGAGGGACACCAAGAAGAAGAAGGTCACAACTTCTTTTTGGTGGAGGAGGTTGAGTGATTTTTTTTGTGGTGATATTTTTAATCCGAGTTGAGGAGAGCTCTACCAGGTTAGTTGAGGGGTTTAATTAATTAGTTAAAATGGCGAACAACAACGGAAGCAGTAGTAACAACAATGCAAGCAGTAACTCGGGCTCCAGTGCGAGCTCCAACTCGGTCGGGAACACGAGTCGAGTGCCAGCCCACCGCCCCCAGATGCTCCGACGCCTGTGGCGGAAAACTGGTGCTACACTCAGGTAAATAGAGATGACTATTATGATGGTAATTAGTGATTTATTGGTGGTAATTAGTTGTAATGTGAGTTTTTATTGGTTTTAGGTGAAAGTGGTGAAGTTTAGCTACATGTGGACTATCAATAACTTTAGTTTCTGTCGGGAGGAGATGGGAGAGGTTCTCAAGTCATCCACCTTTTCAGCTGGAGCTAATGATAAGCTGAAATGGTGTCTCAGGTGAGTGATACCCTTAGAAAGGGGGTTTTGGTGGTGATGTTAATGATGAGAGTGGTTTTTAATGTGATTGTTTCTGTCTTTTTGCTCCAGAGTGAATCCAAAGGGTCTTGACGAGGAGTCCAAAGACTATCTAAGTCTCTACCTGTTATTAGTTAGCTGTAACAAATCCGAGGTTCGGGCCAAGTTCAAATTTAGTATTTTGAATGCAAAGCGGGAGGAAACGAAGGCAATGGAGAGTCAGCGCGCCTACCGTTTCGTGCAAGGGAAAGACTGGGGCTTCAAAAAGTTCATTCGTCGGGACTTCCTTCTTGACGAAGCCAACGGGCTGTTACCAGATGACAAACTCACAATTTTCTGCGAAGTTTCCGTCGTCGCAGACTCAGTCAACATTTCCGGGCAGTCCAACGCCGTTCAGTTTAAGGTGCCCGAGTGTCGGCTCAGTGATGACTTGGGGTTGCTCTTTGAGTCCCAGCGCTTCTCAGATGTCACTCTCGCTGTGGCTGGGAAGGAATACCAGGCGCACAAGGCAGTGCTCGCCGCCCGAAGCCCGGTCTTTGCCGCCATGTTCGAGCACGAGATGGAGGAGCGGAAACACAACCGCGTCGAGATTACTGATGTTGATGCCGACGTTCTGAGAGAAATGCTGAGGTTCATCTATACTGGCAAATCAAACAACTTGGAGAAGATGGCAGATGACCTCCTCGCAGCGGCTGATAAGTACGCCCTGGAAAGATTGAAAGTGATGTGTGAAGAAGCCCTGTGCTCGGGACTCTCAGTTGAGAATGCTGCAGAAGTTCTCATTCTTGCTGATCTCCATTCTGCGGATCAACTGAAGGCTCAAGCTATCGACTTCATCAACATGTAAGAATATCACCAAATATTCAAAAAAAAAATCTCCTAACTAATATTTTTATATGAAAAGTATTCATGTTTTTTTTTCTCTCTAAAACCCCTTTCAGTCACGCAACCGAAGTGATGGAGACTATGGGATGGAAGTCAATGGTTCACTCGCATCCCCACCTGATTGCAGAAGCTTTCCGCGCCCTGGCTACCCAACAGATACCACCGATTGGACCACCGAGGAAGAGAATCAAACAGAATTAACATCTCCAGTACGTATTTCAACCCTTCATTCAAAATATAACATACTTTACCAACTTCCACTCATTGTACCTTTGTTTTATTACAGGAGTGAAGCATCTGAATTCAAAAAGAGGAGAAATAGGAGCTCTTTGTCTTTTGTAGCGTAACTTTTTTTTCTTGTCGTCATTTTTACTCTGCGTTTTACTTTACTCAACTATATTATGTGTACCAGTACCATTCACATCCAATCCAATCCACCACCACTTACAACAAAAGTTATGCCAATACCATAAAATAGTCTGGCTCTTTTTTTAAGTTATGTTGTTCTGTTTCAGAATGTTAATCAACTGTTTGTATTCGTCTCAACCTGTTTGTTATACTAATTACTAGTACCAGTAGTCTATTGTGAAGGATTGAAGCTTTTGTCGTTTTCTTCGTGTCATAAATACGTAACTACTGGATATGAATAATTATTAGCGAATGTAAATGTCATTATTAATATTGTGAAAAATTGCAATTAGTTGTCAACCTATTTTCTCTCCTTTGTAAAGGCCGAAATCTACTATATTAGATTTATATCAAAATATTAATCACACCGTGAACTAACAACCAACCTAGTTGATCAGATCAGATTCAAGATATTTGTGAGTAAGTAAGTGGTGATAATTGTTAAGAAAATATGAGGAAAATTTATTTATTTCCTATCCTAATTATTAAAAAAAATCTAATTAAATTGTATCGTCGAAATATTAGCGTATGTAAATGATTGTACGTAATTAGTTACTGTTAATGGATTAGAAAATTGTGTACCTTTGTAGCAGCTAGAAAAATGAATGAAAAATTAATTAACTTGTGGTTTTTCTTTTGTACTGCCAGGCAAAAGTAGGATGTTTTAATGGATTTTTTTTGTGAAAAAAAATAGACGGGAAGCACTCTGTGTAGAGTAGTTGCTGCTTTCGTTACTAAAAAAAGCGTGAGAAACAATCGACCTTATGTTGAACGTTGGAGAAAACTAAATTGGGGGTAAAGTAATAGTAGTTCGTGCTGGCTGACTGTTTTTTAGCGTTCGTTCGCCCTTAGGTTATAAAATTGAAAAACAAATCGTTATTTGTTGCCTTTTTTTTGTTAATTTTTATTCTGCTCTTTTTGTCAATTAAGGAAAAATAAGTGAAATGAAGTTAATAAAAAATATAAAGTAAATAATTGTTTGAAGGCTATAAACCTGTGATAAATTCGAGTAAATAAGCATAATGTTTAAGGAAAACAGGAGGACAAAGACCTTGAGCTGTAATAATGTGAGGAATAATGAGTTTGTTGGCAGTTTAGTGTGAGGTTGACGTGTAATATAGGGAAGATAAACGGACTGGACATATTATTATTAGTCGTGTTGATTTTATGGTGAAAAGTTTCACTCAATATAGTTGTAGCTTTTGACAAATGACAGTGAATGATGATGATCGATGTGGTCTGCTTCTGCTTATTATGCAATCTTGTTTTGTACATTTGAGAGCTGGTTTGCTGACCCATTCCAATCATCATCATTGAGGAGAAGACGATGAGCTTAGCTGGAATGAAAAACTGTTGCTAGACACTCGTGACATAACTATAACAGCCTATTAGATACGTTATGTTTGTTTGGAGAGAGACAAATCATGTGAGGACAAGCCTACAGTCATTAGTTTAACTAGGCTTGTCCATATTCTCATTTGCATTGCAAGCATTCATTCACCTTGCACATAATATGCCTGTTGATCTTGTTGATACTAATTTGCGAAATGGAGTTGCTTTGGTATAAACTTGTTTTACCTTTGATGAAAATGCATGAGTGAGACAAGATAAGTGTGCCTTTACAAGATTTAGCTAGTACTCAGGATCAAGTTTGTAATTTTCAATCATCAATGTGATCATTAGCAATTGACGGGATTGTCGGAGTGTATCCAATCAGCAAGATTCAAGTGGAATCAGTAGGGATGAGTTTAGCATGGAAAAGTTTATCTGATCCTCGACCTAAGTAGCTTCCCAGTGTGTATATAGTAGAGACTGTATCACAATGTAATACAAAAGAAGAGTAACTCAAAACTCGTCATCTAATTCTTAGGCATGAATTGAATTGGCTATGGTCTTGCAAAGAAAGAATACTTTCAACTTTACGGAACGAAACACACATGACTTGAATTGCATTGTAGGCAGTAATGAGCATGACATATATGATGGACAAGATATCCAAACTTGTTTTTCAAAGCGAGGAGTAGTGAAATGCATATACTTTCGACTTTGTGGATGAAGTGGGAAAGTTACTTAATAGGACGCTAGTGTCTGTCCGTCCGTCTGTCAGTGTCGCTACGTCTACTCAACGAAAAGCTGAGCTTAGTTATTCAGTTAGTCGCATTGATCATACATTTACGCCAAGGTCAAAGTTTAGTTGAGTTGTAAATCAAATGCTTGTTGATTTACGCATTAAATTATTACTCATCAACAAAATTAACGCTAATAAAATTAAGTGTAAAATTAATTTGAGCTCGCATTTGTTCGTCTAAAATGTTAAGTAAAGCTCAGTAGAAATCTTATCATTTTTATTTAACAAATTCATCAAACAATGTCAAGGTCATCCACCAACCGCGACTTACTTACACCTGGTTTTTATAAGTTCTATATAGACTATACCTAAATCTGTGTGGTTGCTTTGCTAGCTTAGTTTCAGTTCCATGCTTTTGTATGCGACTTTACACAAAACTATTTGATATCTATATCACCCGGTGATGTACCTACAATTCTACAGAAAATCCATTGAATTTGGATACAACTCCTATGTATTATTATGGGAAGGTTACTCTCCTCCTGCTCTCACTCTTCTCGTGTGCATTTAGTATTGAGGTCAGCTGGATCTCTCGTGCTCCTCGTCATCTTGCCTTTTTTTCGAACACTTGAGTACATCCATCCTTTCATCTCTCTCCCATCCACATCTAGAGCAGCAGAGCGAAAGGGTCAAGGTCACAGGAGCCAGGGCTACGAGGGTCAACTAATCGAACGAAACAATAGATAAGCCTATTTTTGTGTTCAGTTACAATAAAAGAAGATAAGAGTTGCCGCCGGTCGGATACAGTTTTACAATGACGAAAAAGGATGAAGGGAAAAAACTCTCGGATCCCGCTCCTACTGACTACTTTGTAAGTCGGGTTCAAAGTTAACTGAGCGATTTCAAATTTTGAATTTAGCGCGCTCAACAGTTTTAAAATTTACTCAATGATTTATGAAACTTTCGTGTATTTTAAATGTGCGCATCTTTTTAATGATTTTGTTTTTGCATGAAATAATTATTTTAACTGATGATTTGTTTTATACCTTGGTTGGAATGTTGAATGATTGACGTTTGACCCTGCGTAGAGCTCAGTTTCTCTGTTGAGTAATGACCTCCACCAAGATGGAGCTGGACGCCAAGATGTTCACCAGAAAAAGGGACTGAGGGGACTCCTCTTTCCACTCCAACAGCTGGCACTCAACAGTTCCCTGTTGACGAGGGTCGAGTGCAAATCATCCACTAACAAGAATGAGGTTTTATTTTGGTTTTAATTGATGATTTTTAATTAATTTCATGTCTGTTGAGCTTCTCTTTTGGTTGGCTTGTAATTTTCACGAGTTTTATAATAACTAACAATGAAAAAGTAGTGGATTGGAACACCTTGGAACTATTAGTGCAAATTAAAACTATTTTGGATGAGATATTAATTGAGCTTGTTGTGAATTTGCAGGGCCCTGGCTACCTGAAACGCGCCAACACAGAAAAGCTCCAGGTCATTTTCCAGCGCTATGCCTCCGTGGAAGTTGAAGGGGAGAAGTATATGACGCCGAATGACCTTATCCGAAAATTCCTGGGTCTTTACGCGCACGAGAACTACAATCCAAAGTCCGTCAAGCTGTTGGCCGGCATCATAGACACGAGCAAAGATGAGCTCATTTCTTATCCAGAGTTCCAAGCTTTTGAGGGACTCCTTTGTCTTCCTGATGCTCTGTACCAAATCGCATTTCAGTTGTTTGACACGAAGGGCACAGGCCTCGTCACTTTTGACGAGTTTCAAGAGGTCATCAAAGAGACGGTGCTTCACCAGCGGATCCCGTTTGATCTTGATGGAGGCTTTGTCAAGCTGTACTTTGGGAGAGACAAGAAGCGCGTGGTGACCTACGCCGAGTTTTCCCAGTTTCTCCACGACTTTCATGAGGAGTACGCTGTGGAGGCGTTCAGGCGCTTTGATAAGCTCGGCTCGGGATACATTTCGGCGATGGACTTTTACCAGATTATGACTCAAATTAAGCAACACTTGCTCACCAAGGTGGGTTGCAAAAAAACTGTACAAAAATATTTTAAGAAAAAATCGTCATAATATTTTTATGTATTTTTCAGGAAGTTTCCGAAAATGTTGTCGCCCTCGCTCACACCCACCGCGTTTCCTTCCCCTTCTTCATGGCTTTCAACTCGCTCCTGAACAACATGGAGCTCATCAAAAAAATCTATCTTAATGCCACCCAAGGCTCCCGCACGTCGGAAGTGACCAAAGAAGAGTTTCTCCACTCGGCTCAGATGATGTCCCAAATCACACCTTTGGAGGTAGACATTCTCTTCCAGCTCTGTGACCTGCTCCACCAAACGGGTCGAATTCAATACAGTGACCTCCAGGCTATAGCTCCTGAGCAGTATTTCAAGCAGATTACCCGTCGTCTCACCGACTTAAAAGCCGTAGATAAGCCAGAAGATCGTGGGTTTTTCATCCAGATCTTGGAATCCGTCTACAGATTCACCTTGGGTTCAATCGCTGGTGCCGTGGGAGCTACTGCAGTTTACCCTATTGATTTGGTCAAGACAAGAATGCAAAATCAGAGGGCTGGCTCTTACATTGGGGAACTGATGTACAGATCCAGTGCGGATTGCTTCCGAAAGGTGATAAGACACGAGGGTTTTTCAGGACTTTATCGAGGTCTCGTCCCCCAGTTGATTGGAGTAGCACCTGAGAAAGCTATTAAATTGACCGTGAATGATTTGATGAGGGATAAACTCATGAATCCGAAAAACCACACGATCCCCTTCTGGGGAGAGATGTTAGCGGGGGCTTGCGCAGGTGGGAGCCAAGTTGTCTTCACGAATCCGTTGGAAATTGTTAAAATTCGGTTGCAAGTCGCCGGAGAGATTGCCAGCACCTCCAAGATATCAGCGTGGAGTGTTGTGAAGGAGCTCGGCTTTTTTGGGTTGTATAAAGGAGCAAAGGCCTGCTTTTTGAGGGATATCCCTTTCTCAGCAATTTACTTCCCAGCGTATGCTCATATGAAGGTCAAGTTGCAGGATGCTAATGGATACAATCATCCTCTAAGTTTGTTGGCGGCGGGAGCAATAGCCGGTATTCCAGCGGCGAGTTTGGTAACACCGGCTGATGTGATCAAGACAAGGTTGCAGGTGGCAGCGAGAGCGGGTCAGACGACGTATAATGGTGTGATTGATGCCACCAAAAAGATTTGGGCGGAGGAGGGAGGCAAAGCGTTCTGGAAAGGGGCTGGAGCCCGTGTGTTCAGAAGTAGTCCCCAGTTTGGCGTCACGCTAGTCACTTATGAGATTCTGCAGAGATTGTTCTACGTGGACTTTGGTGGAACGTAAGAAAAATGGACATAATTGGGTTTTTATTGGATTAAATGGGATTTTAATGGATTTTTAAATACTTTTTTAGTCGCCCAACCGGCTCAGAACTGAATATCCCAGCGGGTGGAATCGCCCCTGAGCAGAAGTCAATGAATCCTGACCACATAGGCGGGTTCGAAGTGGCCTTACCTATTCTTAGCGGAATTGAGTCCAAGTTTGGACTCTTCCTTCCACAATTTAGCAATGAGCCAGGAAAGAGGGCTTAGGGAACTAATCAATTTTAAATCGTTTTGAAATGTAGCCAATTTTAAAAATAATTTTTAATGCGTGGGCAGAAAAAGGAACAAAAGCTCATCAGCATCATCACCAGTGACAAAACTCCAAATCAACTTTGAACTCGGACAACGCAAAGCTTTAATTCTACCAACAAATAAGGGGAAATTCCTTTTAAAGTAAACCTAAACTTAGTTAGTTAGCTGGAAAAGAAAAGGATTTAGTTTTTATGAAAAAAAAGTATATTATCATCAGTTGAGAAGGACGCAGTGAAATCAAATGTTCTGTTTTCTCTCTTTCAATCAATTTACCTGTTTGTAGGCAAAACTTGAGGTTGTGCAGGCGCTATTAATCATTATAGCATATTATTATGTAACTGTCAATGTTTTAGGAATATAGAAGCGAAAAAAGATGGGAATATATACATACAAAACGACTTATAGCATCATATTTTTTTGAGAAAAATATAATACGCTTTTAACATTGACATACAAAAATTGTTAACAAACTCTAGCAATATTTAATTATGCTTGTTGTCGGGCAATAATTCCAAGAAAAAAAAACTATTGAAAAATGACAAATGAAAGAGAAAAATGGAATAAAACATGTCAATCCACAAAGGACTCTGAAAAAAGGTCCTTTTTTTGCTGGTCAAAAGAAGAAAAATTGTATTGATTCATTTTTTATTTCCCTTTTTTGTAATTTATTTTTTGGTACAGATCTTGTTTCGTCTCTAGCATCATCATTATTATTTAAGTTAAGTTAGTTACACGCAACTGTAGTAATAATAGTTAATATTGTAGTTCCGTTGTACGGATTCGATTTTCATGAAAGTTTCCATTGCTTTTGTCTTGTCAAGTTTAGAAAAATTGCCTACATTTTTTTACTGATTGATGGAGGTTCAATTCCTCCATAATACTTGAGTTTGGGTTGTCATCTGCAGTATTTATGTTGCTATAAGGGTCATCCATGGTTCTACACAGCATAGTTTAGTTTTGGTTCAGTAATTTCCTTAACTAGTTCATTTTCAGCACACTTCTAATAGCACTAAAAGTTAGGAGTTACGCTTAGACTTAGAAATAGCTACAAATATGACGATTGTTACTTTATACAAAGTGTCTTGGTTAGAGTTTAGTTAGTATCTCCTCTGCTAGTTTCCGGTGGTTGAGGTTATTATTGCATTTTGGAATTTTTCACAAAAAAAAATCTCAAAATTTTAGACTAATTTTTTATATACATATTTTGAGAATACTAGTTAACTTGCATAGTTTATATCCCAACGGCCACGTTTAACAATATTTTTACTAAAAAACAAGAGTTATCAACACTTTTTGCAGAGTTCTCACCTGTGAGTTTAGAACAGACAACAACCAAAGAGGATGAACAACACTTGTCTACTTGCATTCAGTTTCTTTTTTATATATTGGCACTTGTAACTGGTTTTAAATTGCTATGAATAGTTTCTAGGAATGTCCACTGCTGCTTCCGATGAGGAACTCCATTCGGGTTGACTTTTTCCTTGTGATTTTAATCTGACTTGGGGGTATCACTGGTTCATCTTTTGGAGGAATGGAGGAAGGAACTCCTCCATCTGGGAGGAGATTGGGAGGAGGGGAACGGGAGAGATGTGCTCTGCTCTGCGGATTCTCTGAGGATGACTCCTGCTCATGAGGAGTTTTGTTGGAAGATGAGGATCGGTTTTGTGAAGCTTTTGAGTAGCGAAAGTAGAGTTGAATACGTTGGTTATTGAACACGGCTGGGAATCTATGGAAAGATTGAATTTTAAAGTAAAAATCTTAATTATTATATTTATTAAGATAAGCTATTACTTACTCATTATTGATAACCACTTCAGGACCTCGCCCCGTCGCGTTTTTAACAACGAGAAAGATTTTGGTGACCATCTCTATCAAATGATAAGTATGCAACACGAGATCTCCCTTGGTCAACTTGACCACTTCAGAAATGGCGTAGTGGCCGCTGTCACAGTCTCCACCTCCTCCAAACAAGCCACATCCTCCTGAGCCTGGTTGACATTGGTGCTGTTGGCTTGGAGCTTGTTGCTCAGGATAATAGGCTAGTCCCGGGTTCGAGGACGAGCAGACGCAGCCACCTCCCCCGAAATTGGTTTGGGTTGGGGATGGCTCCTCTCCAAATTGGTAGTAGGCATCGTCATCATCCGAGAGAATTCCTCCAGCTCCTCCGAAAAGGTTGCCTTGCTCTCCTGGCCCCATAACAGAGCCTCCGACTCGCATCGGCTGTTGGAGGTGGAGAACACAGATGTCATCCGCGAAGGGAGACACAGAAAGCCGAAGCACTTCGGTGGCAGGGATCTTGTACTTTATATTTAGAGTGCGGGGGTCCAATATCATGATTGACGTGGTTGTTACAACAAGCACGATTGGCAAAAACTGGGGAAATAGGATAATATTAGTTTTTCCATTTTAAATTGAGCTTTTGTAATTTTACAGGGGGTTTACCTTTACCTTTCCACTAGAGCGGGTGATTTTGTTGATTAAATCCGCAAAAACAATCTGGAGCTGTTGGGAAGGGAGGAGAGGCTTTTTGGGGAGTTCTTCGCAAGGTGGAGAAGACTCTTCGGTGGTGGAAGCGATCTGAGGTGGGAGAGGGGGAATAGGAGCCACTTGAGCTTGGAGTTGGGCCGCTTGCTGGAGCATCATCATCATAATGGTACGCCGCCATTGGGAGTTTTGACGGAGGCGGATATAATCTCCGAGGAAAGGATGGGAAATGCTGAAAAACCAAAGTGAACCCAATCATAAACCATTCGTTAGAGAAAAAAGGATGAAGAATTGATGGTTTTACAAACCTTCTCGAGTAGGAGGTCTTTTTGTCCTTGAAAAGCATGCTGGCAGTCACCTTCTCCTTCATTTTGGCTATTTCAATCTCATTAAATCTGGAGCGGTAGAGGCGACACTGAAAAATCAAGGAACCCCTTTAAAAATCTGTCCATTCCCTCTGAAAACCAATTATCCTTTTTTAATTACCCTCCATCGATGAAAGACACGTCTGAGTTGAAAGCTAGCCTCCTCCAAGTAGCTCGGTGAATAAGGCCAATCTCTGCAAATGGGGCTGAGCATGCTGTTCGTGCTCGGATCCCAACCCCGCCCACCACCATCCCCAAACCAGGGAGCCCTGGTCCTCCCCACTCTGCAAAATCCCCCCTCTCACCACCTCACTCCCTCCTCCCAAACTGCTCATGAGGTGGAGCTCCGCCCTCACTTGGAGAATCAACTGTCTCAAAAACAGCCTCCTCTTCCAGAGAATGTAATGCGCCTGAATCACTTTCACCGAGTGTTTCATCACCTTCCAAAGTTTCCTCTGCTCCTTTCTCTTCGTCAGCAGATAATTCTTCCACGCTCTGCAAATGCAATTGACGGCATTCCCCATTCTCCGAAACCTTCTCCAGTCGCGGTAGCCCCTGTACGTTTTCTGAATGAGGAGGGCTAAGTCATCAAGCCTCTCCCTCCGAAAGTCCTCCAGCTCGCTCACAATTCGCTGCCCTTTCACGTAGACTTTTAAATTATCCCCGACATTTGAAACGGAGCTTCCCCCTCCAAAACAGAAGTCCAGCCCTTCCTTCATCTGCAAGTCTTTCATGAGCACTTGGATAGCCAACTTGGGATCGGAACTGAGCCTCCAATTGGGCCAAGTATTCAAGCTGAGGAGCTTGTATCTCTCGAGGAACTCGAATGCTCCGAAATTATACGTGAATCCTTCCCTATAAACACGGACAAAGTCGATGAGTCGGTGGTATTTAACTTGGTGTTTGAGAAGCGCACTTTCGCACACTTCCGGCTGACTCAGCTCATTGGGTTTGAGGCAGCGGATGTAGTAGATGTGCTTGGTGTTTGTTTTTTGGAACAAGTTTTTCAAAGATAGTTCCATATTGGAGGTGGCGAGCAGCTTGGAAGAAGGGGTTTGAGGGGTAGGCACCCGCCCATCGTGCGAGAAGAGGGAGCGGAGCAGCGGATCTCCTGTCCAAGAGTACAGCTGGTGAGGAAGGTGGGGAGGAAGGGTATCCCGGTTTTTAGCAGCAAAATGACGAGTGGAATATGTCACGGGACCGGCCCAGTGACGAAGGCGGAAGGATTGGGAAAGATATTCTACAAAAGGGCTGGAAGAAGAGGTGGAAGTAGATTTGTGATGGGGACCCGGGGATGGAGGCAGTTCCTTTTCAGAAGGGGGGCTGAAACGGCGCTGAAACTGTCGCTCGAGGTCAGCGTCATTGGCACAGTTGGCGAAGATGGAGAGGATCCCGTGACAGTTTTCTTCCACGAGGTCGATGAGTTTTCCAGGGGAGCCGGAGCCTGGTGGGGAGGAGGAGGCGGGGGAGGGAGTTGAGAGGGAGGTGTCAATTGTTATCCATTCTAAACCGTCTTTGACAAACTCCTCTTGGAGTTGACGGAGGCGTAGATCAGCCAAGACGAACTGGATCTTTTCATTGGTGAAATTGATAAGGAACTGTTCAATGGAATTTGACTGGAATACCTCAAACCCGTAGAAGTCGATGATGTTGAGCAAGTTGGGTTTGGTTGAGGAAGATTTTTGGGTGAAGGAGACTTGTTTTGTGAGCCAAGAAAAGAGGCGAGTGTAGAGGGTCACGGTGAGGCTATTTCGGAGGCAGGAGGACTCACTCGCGGTGAGCTCGAGGGTGGCCACACTCCCGTCCGTGCGGGTGACGCGACGAGTGGTGAGGATGGTTTTGAGGGGGTGCGGTTGATGGTTGTGGTTCGAGTTGGACCCGTTGTTGGGGGTGAGGGGAGGGGAAAATGCGGAGGGGTGGTCTGGCCGCATTATGGCGAGGAGTTGACCTACATCGTGAAGATCTGAAAGAAAAAAAGGAGAAAAAAGTGAAAACCTCCGGTAGGAATCGAACTCGTGACCTAATTAAGTTAAAGGGTTATTTATTACCTTGTTCATTAGTAACATCACAGCCTTCCGTTCCATCTATATTAGCTACAGGGGCGAAAACTAAATTATTCAGTTTTAAAATCGCAGCCAACATCCTCAGAACATGATCTGGTGTAATGGAGGTGTTCCCTGCTAGAACGGAAGCGAGTGTGGTCTTGACCAACTGAAAACACCCTTCATATCCATGTTTAAACCCCCTCAAATGGTAGTAGTGGTCATGGAGGGCAAAACGGAGTGGAGGGGTGAGCTTACTAGCGTTTAGAAAACTGGAATGGTTCTTAACATTCAGCATCGCGTAGGTCTCCGCGTTTCTCGTTAATTTGAGAGATTTTAGCGTGCTCGAGTCCGCACCAACCAGGAGGATATAAAAAATGTGAAAATTTCTCTCGAACAAAGGCTCCCCTCCACTTCCCCGCTCACTGTTGGTCCTTGAACCCTCCACTTTTCAAGTTGGTAGGAAAGAATTCGCCTCCACAAACGTTCCCTAAAAATCGACTTGTAACTGGACAAGCTTTCCGAACTTGAGGCGTCACAGTTTTTACTTGTTTTGCAGTTGCCAAAAGCATTGAGGAGAAAGTTGCCTTGGGAGGAGGCTCAGCGCCATGTTAGTATTTTGGAGTTGAACTGGAGGAGGAGGAATAGGTGTTGCACTTGCTGTAAGGCTTAAAGAACTCGCCCTCCCGGAACAAGAGCCTCCGGTGGAGTAAGGACAAGCGTGTTGGCGGTGGAGGGAGCCGGTGGATTGGTTGTAGCCTCGAGAACTCGAGGGGCGACGACTTCGAGGCTCCTGTTTGGTGACGAGGAAGTCCAGGAGGTAGCTCAGGTTGGTGGATTTTCCCGAGCCGGACTCCCCCGTGAGGAGAAGCGTTTGGGTGCGCTCCAGTGACGAGGTGTTCCTCTGGAGGATGAGGCACAGTTGGCCGTAACTGTATAAAAATATCCATAAACATTCAATTTAAAATTTACTCAAATATGTCGTTAGTAATTTGAAGCTTACATGTGCGGAGGTAATTGGAAAGGATTGGAAATATTCCTGTAGGCAGCTTTAACACGTGGGGAGAAGATGGAGAGAGGCTTGTACGGATTCACCGACATCAACAACGTCCCTTCTCCCACGTACGTCTGCAAAAAAACCAAGAACATCCCCAATTATTCAAGAACTCTTCAAAGAACACAAAACTCAGCTGTGATTTTAACTCACATAAATGAAGTCGCGTTTAAACCGCTGAACAATATTGGTCAGGAAATTGTCCGTGGTGACAGGGTCCAAATACGCGGCGTCTTGGACTCCCACACTATTATCCAACAGGAGGTTATCCTCTTCTCCTCCCCCAGTGTCTTCTCCTTCATGGTACGTTGCTCTACTCGCCGCTCTACTTCCCCCAGCTCCAAACTCTCCCCCAAAACCAGCCGGAGATGACGTTGAAGCGAGATGATGAGCCGGATGTGGCTGTGGATTAACAAAGTGATGCTGAGGCGGATGAAAATGAGGGCTCGCATGTCTATGAAACTGTAGCTGGTGCACTTGGTGGTGATGGTGCTGATGATGATGTGCGGGGTGGAAAGTGAAGGCCTCTCCGCTCGTCGGAATCCCCTCATCTTGAAGATCATCAGAGGGAAAACCAGTACTGAGACTTCCCGAGCTCGTCGTCGACGGAGGTCTCGGCGGCTGGTGATGGTGGATGAAGGTGAGGGGCGGTGGTGATGCTGCTGAGAAACAAATGAGAAGTGTTGCTGCTGTGAACTGGCACTGACGGTAGCTTGACGTTGATGATGATGAACAAGATTTTGATGTGGCGAAGTGGAAGACGACCTGACGACGGCTGATGAAGTTGTTGTGGTTGCGGCTGTTGTAGTTGGCTGATGATGATGGTGGTGATGATGGTGAAGACTCATACTCCTAACCTGCTTATAATTATGATGATGCTGAAATTCAGAGTGGTTCTGCTCCTGCTTCTCCACATACTGTGGTGAACTACGCCGCCATGAGCTGGACCACGACTCAAAGTTAATGAGGAGGAGGATGGGAGGGACACCACCAAAGATCAAGGAGCTACTACCTCCCTCGGTCCTTTCCAACTGAACAAAATGAGTGGTGATAATGATCTTCGACTTAAAGTTAGGATGACTGAGAAGGCTTTCGCTTCGGGGGCAAAATCTTCTGGTGGTGGTGATGATACTGCTGCTGTTTTTCACTGGAATAATCCTCTCACAGGGTGCTCTCGCTCGGGGTGGCATGCCTCCACATTTGTGATGCTAGAACTGGGCTGAACCTGCGCTCCTGCTCCAAAAGCACTTTAACAAATTGATCAACAATATTTAAACAATTGAACACTCGTCACTATCACAACAAATTATTCAAAAGCACAACCGTCTTTTTACTTTCAATCATCACCATTTTTTTGTACCAACTTTCACCGGTTTGACTTTCTCCATGAATTTTTTTAATTTAATTATTATTGCGCTGATTAACTTTTATTTTTTTGTCTTTTTACATTTCACGAACAAGTTGAACTGGTGGTGATGATTTTGACTTGTAATTTGTATTGATTAAATATTTTATGTGCATACGATTATATAAAAGCTAATACACAAGAGCAAGGCAATTGAGACACTAGAAAAATGTAGGTATTTTCTTGCTACATTTTTATTTGCAGGAAAAAAAGGGGGATGGACTCTTGCCACTCGACATTTTTGCTCATTCAGGGAAGGAGGAATGAATCGAGGGAAGCCTTAATAATCATCAGCACTCGGGTTCTTTTTTTTTGTGTAAACTACAATAGACTAGAAAGGCCTACATTTCGTAGCACTACTCATTATTATTTCTTTTATATTATTGCTGGCTTTCCACTCACAATATTTGAGATACGCTAGACGGGCACTTGGTTTCTCTTGTAGAGAATGAAATGTCTCAATTTTACCATTTTTTCTATAAATATTATAGGAGAGAGAGTTACTATATTAGTATGTTTCTTATATAACGTTCCATTCCATCACACAAGCCAACACCATACTCTACCAAAAGCCACCAAACCAACAACCACCACACCACATTCTTGCAGGGGCTCCAGAAGTCCAATGCAGTGTCCAGACCAGAGTGCAAAACAACATTTAATGAGAGAAAGACCAGGCCACATGAGAAAGGAAGGAGACAGAGATTCATTTTATGAGAGTTCAACCTAATCTCCAACTCAGAGCTCAGCATAGGGAAGGATAGGGGATACCCTTCCTATATTTCGGGAAGTTTTTTTTCGGATCTGAATGGAACTCGCTTTTGTGATGAAAATGAAGGTGTTGGGAAAGATGGAACGGAGGCGATTGAGAAAAATAAATTTCCGCTGGTAAGAGAAGAGAATAATGGGAAAGGAGAGCATTTTTATTTATTTATGTTGCAATGATAAGAAGAATAAATGATGATTATGATAATCTCCTGTCAAGCCTTCCACTCTCATGTGCGCCTTGGTCTTCTCTCTCATTAAATGTTGTTTTGGCACTCTGGTCTGGACACTGCATCTGGACTTTCTGCCGAGCCTGCAAGAATGTGGTGTCGGTGGTTGTTTGTTTGGTGGCTTTTCGGTTAGAGTACTGGTGTTGGCTTGTGTGATGGAATGCGAACGTTAATTAAGAACACTCTAGTATTCTTCAGTACGCTCTTTCTCTATATTTATAGGACATCTCTGGAAAAAAAAAGGTTAAATTGAGACATTCTATTCCTACAGAGAAACCAAGCTGCCCCGTCTAGTCGTAGTCTCAAATATTGGAAAGCCAGAATAATATAAAAGAAATAATAATGAGTAGTGCTACGAAATGTAGGCTCTAGTCTATTGTGTTTCACACACAAAAAAGACCCGAGTGCTGATGCATTATTAAGGCTTCCCTCGATTCCATTCCTCTTCCTGAGATGAGTGCAAAAATGCTCGAGTGCAAGAGTCCATCCCCTTTTTTCCTGCAAATAAAAATGTAGCAATGAAAATACCTCCCACATTTTCTTCTAGTGTGTCTCAATTGACTCCTTGCTCTCTTGTTAAGCTTTCCTATATAATCGTATGCACCATAAAATATTTAATCAATACAAACCTTACACAGTCAAATCATCACCACCAGTCTCAACTTGTTCGTGAAACTGTAAAAAGACAAAAAAAAACGTTAATCAGCCGCAATAATAATAGTGCAAAAAAAAAATCACGGAGAAAGTCAAAACCGGTGAAAGCTTTTGTACAAAAAACATGGTGATGATTGAAAGTAAAAAGACGGTTGTTCGCTTTTGAATAATTTCTGTTGTGATAGTGACGAGTGTTGTCAATTGCTTCCTTGTTTAAATATTGTTGATCAATTTGTACAGTGCTTTTCGGCAGCAGGCAGCGCAGGTTCAGCCCAGTTCTAGAGCATCACAAATGTGGAGGCATGCCACCCCGAGCGAGAGCACCCTGTGAGAGCGAATTATTCCACGTGAAAAAAACAGCCAGCAGCATCATCACCACCACCAGAAGGATTTTGCCCCCCGAAAGGCAAAACTCTCAGTCTTCTCTAACTTTAAGTCCAAGATACTTTATCACCACCCATTTTGCTTCAGTTGCAGGTAGGTTAGGCAATCCATCAGCTTGAGCTCGGTCTTCGGTGGTGTCCCTCATTAATTTGAGCTCGTGGTGGTCCAGCTCATGGCGGCGTAGTTTCACCACAGTTATGTGGAGAAGCAGGAGCAGAACCACTCTGAATTTCAGCCATCTCATCAATTATAAGCAGGTTAGCGAGTATGAGTCTTCACCATCATCATCACCACCATCATCAGCCAACTACAACAGCTCGCAAACCACAACAGCTTCTTCATCAGCCGTCGTCAGGTCGTCTTCCACTTCGCCACATCAAAATCTTGTTCCCATCATCATCAACGTCCAAGCTCCACCGTCCCGCTGCCAGTTTCACAAAGCAGCAACACTTCCCTCACTTTTGTTTCTCCAGCAGCATCACCACCTTCGCCACCCTCACCTTCATCCACCATCACAGCCGCGAGACTCCGTCGACGACGAGCTCGGGAAGTCTCAGTACTGGTTTTCCTCTGCTATGATCTTCAAGATGAGGGATTTCCAACGAGCGGAGCAGGCCTTCACTTTCCACCCGCACATCATCACCAGCACCATCACCACCAAGTGCTACAGCTACAGTTTCATAGACATGCGAGCCCTCATTTTCATCCGCCTCAGCATCACTTTGTTAATCCACGCCACATCCGGCTCATCACCTCGCCTTCAACGTCATCTCCGGCTGGTTTTGGAGCAGAGTTTGGAGCTGGGGAAGTAGAGCGGCGAGTAGGGCAACCGTACATGAAGGAGAAGACACTGGGGAGTGGAGAAGAGGATAACCTCCTGTTGGATAATAGTGTGGGAGTCCAGACGCCGCGTATTTGGACCCTGTCACACGGACAATTTCCTGACCAATATTGTTCAGCGGTTTAACGCGACTTTATTATGTAACGTTACAAATCACAGCTGAGTTGTCTGTGTCTCTTTGAAGAGTTCTTGAATAATGGCCCCGTTTTTTTTGCAGACGTACGTGGGAGAAGGGACGTTGCTTTGATGTCGGTGAATCCGTACAAGCCTCTCTCCATCTTCTCCCCACGTGTTAAAGCTGCCTACAGGAATATTCCAATCCTTTCCAATTACCTCCGCACATGTGAGCTTCAAATTACAAAACTACATATTTGAGGACATTTAAATTGAATGTTTTATATTTTATACAGTTACGGCCAACTGTGCCTCATCCTCCAGCAGGAACACCTCGTCACTGGAGCGCACCCAAACGCCCCTTCTCCTCACGGGGGAGTCCGGCTCGGGAAAATCCACCAACCTGAGCTACTCCTGGACTTCCTCGTCACAAACAGGAGCCTCGAAGTCGTCGCCCCTCGAGTTCTCGAGGCTACAACCAATCCACCGGCTCCCTCCACCGCCAACACGCTTTGTCCTTACTCCACCGGAGGCTCTTGTTCCGGAGGGCGAGTTCTTTAAGCCTTACAGCAAGTGCAACACCTATTCCTCCTCCTCCAGTTCAACTCCAAAATACTAACATGGCGCTGAGCCTCCTCCAAGGCAACTTTCTCCTCAATGCTTTTGGCAACTGCAAAACAAGTAAAAACTGTGACGCCTCAAGGTTCGGAAAACTTGTCCAGTTACAAGTCGATTTTTTAGGGAACGTTTGTGGAGGGCGGATTCTTTCCTACCAACTTGAAAAGTGGAGGGTTCAAGGACCAACAGTGAGCGGAGGAAGTGGAGGGGAGCCTTTGTTCGAGAGAAATTTTCACATTTTTTATATCCTCCTGGTTTGGTGCGGACTCGAGCACGCTAAAATCTCTCAAATTAACGAGAAACGCGGAGACCTATGCTATGCTGAATGTTAAGAACCATTCCAGTTTTCTAAACGCTAGCAAAGCTCACCCCTCCACTCCGTTTTGCCCCCATGACCACTACTACCATTTGAGGGGGTTTAAACATGGATATGAAGGGTGTTTTCAGTTGGTTAAGACCACAGCTCGTTTCCGTTCTAGCAGGGAAACCTCCATTACAGCGGATCACGTGTTGAGGATGTTGGCTGCGATTTTAAAACTGAATAATTTGGTTTTCGCCCCTGTAGCTAATATAGACGAACGAAGGCTGTGATGTTACTAATGAACAAGGTAATAAATAGCCCTTTAACTTATTAGGTCACCAGTTCGATTCCTACAGAGGTTTTCACTTTTTGCTCATTTTTTGCAGATCTTCACGATGTAGGCCAACTCCTCGGCCATAATGCGCCCTGACACCCCTCCGCATTTTCTCTCCACTCACCCCCAACAACGGGTCCAACTCGAACCACAACCATCAACCACATCCCTCAAAACCATCCTCACCACTCGGTCGCGTCACCGTACTGACGGAGTGTGGCCACCCTCGAGCTCACCGCGAGTGAGTCCTCCTGCCTCGAAATAGCCTCACCGTGACCTCTACACTCGCCTCTTTTCTTGGCTCACAAAACAAGTCTCCTTCACCCAAAAGATCGTCCTCACCAAACCCAACTTGCTCAACATCATCGACTTCTACGGGTTTGAGGTATTCCAGTCAAATTCCATTGAACAGTTCCTTATCAACTTTACCAATGAAAAGATCCGTTTCGTCTTGGCCGACTTGCGCCTCCGTAATCTCCAAGAGGAGTTCGTCAAAGACGGCTTAGAATGGATAACAATCGACACCTCCCTCTCAACCCACCCCGCCTCCTCCTCCCCTCCAGGTCCGGCTCCCCTGGAAACTCATCGACCTCGTGGAAGAAAACTGTCACGGGATCCTCTCCATCTTCGCCAACTGTGCCAATGACGCTGACCTCGAAGCGAACACTTCAGCGCCGTTTTCAGCCCCCCTCTGCAAAAGGAACACTCCATCCCCGGTCGTGTCCCCCATCCACACAATCTACTTCCACCTCTTCTTCCAGCCCCTTTTGTAGAATATCTTTCCCCAATCCTTCCGCCTTCGTCACTTGGCCCGGTCCCGTGAGCGTATTCAACTCGTCTCGATTTTGCTGCTAAAAACCGGATACCCTTCCTCCCCACCTTCCTCACCAGCCTGTACTCCTGGACAGGAGATCCGCCTGCTCCGCCTCCCTCTTTTCCCCACGAAATGCGCGGGTGCCCTACCCCTCAAACCCCTTCTTCCAAGCTTGCTCGCACCTCCAATATGGAACTGTTTTGAAAAACGTTTGTGTTC